>CM064487.1:36182259-36487752 GCA_032716605.1 Paralithodes platypus
TATGACCGAATCATCTCAGTGTTCCTTAATATCACAGTCACACTCTCCAGCACATCAACACCACAATGCTCTCCTACTTCTTGATTTGTCTGTCTATCTCCCCAGGTAACTCCACACGGTACTGCCTTAAAATACTTAAATGAGCTAACAGTCTCCATAATCCGACCATTCAACCTAACCTCACATTCTGTGACCGCACTACAAGTTGTTTGCTGACGACCTCAAATTCTACATCCAGCATCCAAGTAAGTCACCACAATCAAGCTCTCAAGATCTCCAATAAAATATCAACATTTTAGCATCTACATCAGACCCTTGCTTGACTTTGCTTCTCCTGTTTGGAATACTGGTTTTCAAACCTTCAAGGCGATCTTAATCTTCTAGAGTCTGTTCAACGTCGGTGGACGAAACAAGTAACCAACCACTCAAGTCTCACTTATCATGACCGTCTCTCTACCTTTAAACCTGTTTTCAATTAAAGGCAGAGTGTTGAGGACCGACCTTATTCAGTGTTACAAAATATTCCATAATCTCTCGCCCATTAAACACCATGACCTGTTCACTATGTCACCCCACCAAGGAGTAAGAGGTCATAAATACAAGATCTTTGTTCCCCACACAGAAACCGAAGCAAGAAAAAGGTTTTTCTCCTGTCGTTGTTGTTGTTGTTGTTCCCCAAGCTGCCTGGCTGAACAGCCCCAAGGCCCCGAGCAAGGCCAAGGCCATAACCGAGCGCCCCCACAGATCCCTCCCTGCCGACCACAATAAAGCCTGGGTGACCGAAGCCACTCCATGGCGGGGAGCTGAGGAGGGTGCGGAAACGCCCGGGAAATCAAAGCCCCACCCAGGGCCCTGTGCCCCTCAGCAATTATGAAGAGAAAGTCGAGGGGCAAAGGAAAAATGTGACGCTTTGGCTTCCAATCTTGGTAGATTGGGAGGTCAATCCACGGAAGAGACGCCGTCACTTGAGATCTAGAAAATATATAAGTAAAAGGAACAGTCGGAGTAAGCTATGGGTATGGCAGAGATCGCTCAATTCTCACTCTGATAGACCAGCCCATCACCACTCCTGTTGTATAATCCATCAGTGGAACTCCCTACCAGCTGAAATAGTTGATTCCCCCTCCCTTGCTCAATTCTAATCTAAATTGACCCAACACCTCCACAACTCATAAAATCCCCTTTCCCATTTTTAAGCAACATCTCAACCCCTGATACCCCATCATATTATTGGTCCGACACACACTACCAGTCACCCCATTGTCAAGCATCTCCAGTACATCAAATGTTGCATCTGAAAACTAACACACCTGCCGTACGAGGAGAGATGTCAGCGACCGGGACTGCAGACACTCAGTGACCGGAGAAAAAGAGGTGATATGATCGAAACCTACAAGCTAATGCATGGCTTCGACGACATCCCTTGCGCCAGATTCTTTTGCCTCTACACAAACAATCTGAGAGGACATTCACTGAAACTAGCGAAACCGGACCACTGGAGAACAAAACTAAAAGGGAACTGGTTTGCGATCCGGGTGATCGATGACTGGAACTCACTCCCAGACGGGATAGTAACTGCGCCCACGATAGCCACATTCAAATCACGGTACGACAGACACACGGGTATAGAGAACATTTAGGCTGACACGTCTTAAGAGGTGGGGACCACACAAGAAACCAATTCTTATTTCCCCACTACCAATTCATAGGTAAGCACTGACGTGTCATGCTATCTCCTGGGTTGCCTAATCCTTGGCCTGTCATGCGCTACCGATTGGCGGCCCTACCAGGTGAGCAACCCTGTTTTAAAGGCCAAAACATTACTGTTTAGGATTCAAATCTACTCACTCAGGTATGTTTGTGAAAGTTGGGCACCATATTTACTCAACCATGAGCTGATACAAGGTAACCAACCTTAGTTCATATTTGGAGAACCAGGTTATAGTGTTGCGGAGGTTTATGCCTTCATACACATGGCGAGTTTACTTGACTTCAACAATGACTATTTTACACATTCCCCCCTGTCCCTGGCCCTGCCAACTTGGCTAAGTTATACAATTTTAATCGTCCTGGTACTATATGGAACCTCTCTGATGACAAATCTAATGCTACTGTCGCTCATGGTCGAGTGAATACGGTGCCCAACTCTCACAAACATACCTGAGTGAGTGGGTTCGAATCCTGGTCAGGATACCTCTCTCCCAAGTTACCAACCTCAGCCTGTCAAACATTACATAACCTTACTCTTCCGCACATTAATTGCAATATATGTTATGGTAAGTATTATACCTTCGAAGACCGAGGTATATAAGTCCAAAAATTGTGTGACACATAGAATGAAATGGCATCTCTCTCACAGATACTCACAGATACTCATAGATGATGTTTATACTTCGATGCCAATAAAAATAATAATAATAATATTAATAATAATAATATAGATTTAATGTTTGGTCTTGTCACTTCTTGAATAGGTAGTAGTCATTCATGACTGTCTAACTTATGGAATACAGTTATACAGTACACTAATTCCGAAGGGAAATTGATTGAAATCTAGAAGAGAGAATTCATGCTGTTTGTGATTATGAAATGGCCAAGATATTCCAGAAAGAACGCTGGAGAGGAAGGTTTTTCATCGCAACGAATATCCAGGCTCCAGCATCAGTAAGGTGGAGAATCGGTAAGAAATAATCCTACAGTTAAAGTATCCTTCTCCTACCTGCATATATTATCCACCCATCCACAATGAAAATTAAAAGAACATTAGGCTTCTTTAACTATTGGAACTTGTTCGACTATTTCGATTTAGGGAATGTTTGACCTCATAGTTTCTGCATGAGAGGCTGCAATTTTGAAATATATAAACTCCCTACTTACCAAATTTAATTGACTATTATACATGCATAATTAAAATTGCTGTACTAATTCGTATCTCCAAATCATTTTCATTTGGGCAACTTTTCAGTCAAACAGTAGGCTGGATAGGCTTTCCCTATGATAGGTCTTGTATTAAATTAGGCCTACTATATTAATACACTTTTATATATGGTTATTTAAAATTGGCGCCTTGTATAAACAGCCAATGGCAGATTAAAAAGAAGGCCAATATTCTTTCCCGAAATATCAACGCTTGTAAAAATAATGTATGTGTCATATAATAATGTAAGAATGCATTACAAGTTTCTCTAAATAGCTTTTATTAATATATAATTATTTTAAAATGGTAAACATTGACATATTAAATGAATTTCGCCTCAAATAAATGGCATCTATATAATGTTGACTGATGTAAACAAACAACATGTCCTGGAATATCGAGAAGCACGTACAGAAATATCGCATCACCCATACCGTCATATAAATTTTAATAAGGGTTTTGTATCAATAATAATATCAAACACGGAAGCTGTAAGGTCTATAGACATCATTCATGCATACAAACGTTAATGTGATCTATAAACTAAGGATTTATAGCCTTAAAACTGAAGGCTATCAGAGACTCAAGAGCGATGTTTGCGTGAAATGATAAGTTATAAGTATCATTTTTCATTTCATTCTAGTCCAGTTCCAACAATATTCTCTGACCCCAGTCCCGCCATATTGCTGAACAGTTCGTGTAGACAGTAATTGTAATAGCATTTGTGTGTGCTTTAAACTGTCATAGACTTTAGTAGTGTTTACATAGGCCTATATAAGGCCGAAATCACCTAGATATTGGAGACTATTGCCTGACTAGTGATAGCCTATTCGTGTGTATGCTGAAAATAGTGTTACATCAGTGCGGGCACAGTGACCAGATTCCAGAAGACCCCCATTGTTTCAGATCTGTGTTTTAGTGTTACTGTGCGTTACCGGGTACTGAGAATTTCTCCTTATTTCTGGGAATCTGGTTCTGGTTACACGTTTGTATCGTCTGACACAATGGTGGGTAACGCGGGTTTTTGATGAGGTGCCTGCTTCTGGCTGTAAGTGCTCGCCTACACACACTTACACATATACATACCGGTACATATATACACAAACGCACACGTTTAGCATATTCATAACCTATTACACATACACACATGGTTTTTGATGCGCTTGTGTTATGTTATTATCGGGTAATCTGTATCGTGTGACGTAATGTTGTATATTACCGGTACCAGTTTCATGGGAGGTGCTTGCTTGTGGGTGTACATACTTACATACATATATACAGTACATTACACTTGTTGCACATTCATATAACTAATTCACACGCGCGTGTACGCGTGTCGCGCTTGTAATTTGTTTGTATTGGCGGAACTGTATCGTCTGACATAATGTTGTTTAGTACCAGTTTGATGCCAGGTGCCTGTGTATGTGTGTGTGTACTGTATAATTATGTAAATAAGCGACTTCCTACACACACACACACACACATATATATATGTTTTTATATATACAGTACAGTATATATATATATATATATATATATATATATATATATATATATACAGTATACGACACACACACACACACAAATTATACGACATACATACTCTATGCACGTATTTTATTTATCTATTGTAGTGTTCGCCACCTGCAATTGACACCGATAAGCGCGACGCCCTTCGGTATTTTGTTTAAGGTTTATTCCCCTAGACAGGTTGTCGACCAAGGCTGACAAGTCCCATCCACCCGGATTTTAATAAGGTCGTCTCTCCTGGATGGGTTGCCAACTAAGGCTGATGAATCCCATCCCCTATTTGGGTTGCCGACCAAGGCTGGCGAGTCCATATCCACCCATATGTACAGTACGTGTGTGTGGCTCAACAAGGCATGTGGTCGATTTTAGGAGACCAGAAAGCGAAAATATATTAATTACATTTCACCTAGTCAAATAAATAAAATTCCGGTAACTTTAAAACTACTGTAATTCAGATTATGTATTCAGGTTATAGATTAGTGGAATGTAATATTTGTTTAGGTTAGGTGATGTTTGCTTAGGGTAGGTTAGTATACTGTAGGTGAAGTTTGGTTAAATTTGATTATTATAGGCTATGAAATTGTAATGTAGGTTAGGTGATGTTTGTTTAGGCTATGTTAGTGTGTTGATCTGTGCCCGAATAATCCCTGAACCACAGAGCCACGCCGAGTTGACATTTGGGGAAGTGTTGAATAGTCATGGTGGAAAGCCTAATACACTCACCACGTATCTCTCTTGGAATTATCATATTACCACTCTTGCAAACACAGCTTCCCGGAAGCTGTGTGCGCTCAACCGCCTCCAGGGGTTCTTTACCCCTGTGCAGCTTCTTGCTCTGTACAGCGGCACAGTGCGTCCATGTATTGAGTATTGTTCACATGTGTGGGGAGGATCCTCTCACACTGCACTTCTAGACAAAGTAGAAAAGAAAGCCTTACGTATCATTAACTCACTTCCACTCGCCAATTCTCTGCAGTCTCCCTCTCTTCGCCGCAATGTTGAATCTCTAACTATTGATTTTGGCCCTGTCACTCTTTCAACTCTGGGGGAGGCACTCGCCACAGGCAGTTCTGCCTTTTGTCTCCCTCACTCACATAGTAAAATAAATAAGTATATAAATAGCCTGCACCAAGGTTCATGGACCTTGGCCTGCACTAGACTATCACCTGGATCGTAGAAAACGAACTAAGGTTGCTTCCTTATTGTACAGGAGAAAACATTCCCTTCTCGCCTGGCAGTACAGTTGGGTTAGGTTAGGTTTGGTTAAATTATATTATTATAGGTTAGGTTATTGTAATGTAGGCTTAATTATTCATGATTATGATATCTTTGGTTAATTTCGATAGGATTTTTTAACCCTCTGATTTGTAGATGTTAACTTACCCAAATTAATAGTTCTTATTTAATCCCCACAGGTGACTTACGAACGAGGCAGTTTTGGACGTTGCCATGATCTGTGAGTACGCATTATTATTATTTGTTGTTTATTTATTTAATTTTTTTCGAAGACGAAGCCCTATAAATGGTAATTTTTTTTTTTTTTTTTTTTTTTTTTGTAACTTGGTATGCAGATAGACTTGACCCATCAAATCTCCTGTGCCAGTTTGGAGCCAAAGCTACATACCCTACCCTGAAAAATTACCAGTTGTTTATGTACCATACAAGAGTGTTTTGCTGCCTAAAATTTTGAGATACTGAACTGATTTTTTCGAAAATATATTATGACCCATACAATGATATCAGTATACTGTATATTTTGGTGGAAAAGGAAACTACTTTCCCAACCTTGCTAAAGAGTGGGGGTTAGAGTTTAATACAAATTAGATTTGTCACCATATTTGTTAAGATACTGAGTTAATATTACACAATTAGATAGATGGCCTGTGGTGCAATGGTAGCTTGTTAAACTGACAGTAGAAAGGTTCCTGGTTAAAACCCGAGCAGGATGAGACTGCCTCTGTTCACTTAGCAGTTAATGGGAAGCTGGAGTTAGTGGACAATATTAACATCCCATCTGGGGAAGTAAACTGTGGTAACCTGTATAATATGTAGTAGCCCCTGTGGTTCCAAAGGACAATGATAAAATAAAATTAGGGCTTTTGCCAAGCTCAGCTTAGCGTACCCCCCTCCCCTCCCCCCCCCCCCCACCCCCACCCCTCCCAACCCCACACCTATCTCTTATGTCGTATTTAGTAGTAGACATAAGCTTGGAGCTGCGAGAAGGGAGCACCAAGCTTATGTCTACTACTAAATACGACATAAGAGATAGGCAAACCAAACTGAAATGATTACTGATTACGGACTACTGATATTTACTATAGAATGTAAGGTATCTTAAAATAACCCCCTAGAAATACTTTCTCTAAAGTATCAAAGTATCTATTTCTTTTATCATCCCCTTTTCCCCAGCTAACCTAATCCCACAAGGTCCCCAATGGAAATACGCCTAACGGCCTTATTGGGCTATCCTTAGTTGGAATTATGCAAAGCTGGTACATGTCATATTTGTAACATACTATGTGGTACCAACTCTGTAAATTGCTAACTGAATAAATATTATTATTATTATTATTATTAGTATTACCCCCTCCTCCCTCCACACCCTCACACACTTTACTTTTACTTATGGAATGGATCCTATTCACATTTAGTTTGCTAGTACACATTTTATATATTTTAAAGTAAATATAATAATAGTTTTCATACAATATATAATCAGACTCATCAAATCTAAAGAAATAAAGTTACTTGAAAATAATCTATAAAATACAAATATTATAGAGCTGTAGAGCTTCAGATGTCGGTATTAAATATGCCATTACATTATAGATACTCCCAATGATATTAATTTAAATAGTTTATAGTATAGTATTTATTTTGTCGGAAATTGAACTACTTCGCAACTTAAAATACAATTTGAGGAGGGGGAAGCAGTGAGGGAGGGAGAGAGGAGAGAAGGTGGGAAGGGGAGAGGAGAGGAAGGGAGGGGAGAGGAGAGGAAGGGAGGGAAGGGGAGAGGAAGGGAGAGGAGAGAAGGTGGGAAGGGGAGAGGAGAGGAAGGGAGGGGAGAGGAGAGGAAGGGAGGGAAGGGGAGAGGAAGGGAGAGGAGAGGAGAGGAAGGGAGGGAAGGGGAGAGGAAGGGAGGGAAGAAGATAAGAAGGGAGAGAAGAATAGAGGAAGGGAGGGAAGGAGGGGAGAGGAGAGGAAGGGAGGGAAGGGAAGAGGAAGGGAGGGAAGAAGATAAGAAGGGAGAACAATGACACAGTAGTTTCCAATGAAGCAACTTGGTTGAGCCCGAGAACTTTCAGTCTACTACTATACTTCTCACTTCTCATCTTGTTCTTCCTCTGTCCAATTACTCTTCTTTCCTATTTTACTCCAGCCATCCGGTCTGGGTTTCCAACATATAGAATAACAATGACAGTAGTTTCCGTTTCCTTAATATAGAATAGCAATGACTCAGCAGTTTCCAACATGTAGATTAACAATGACATGTTAGGTGTGTTTAGCACTACCATTATACTATATCTTTAAATGGTACATTATTATAGACACATTAATTATCCTTTGATGTACCCTTTTTATATCTTCTTTAACTCCTAGACCCCGGGCATTCAAATAATTCTGCCTGACACTCTAGCGTAATTCAAAATGGTATAATCAAATCAATTTTTAATGTCAATTATTATATAGAATATCGTGATGACATACATATTGCCAGCTTGAGAATGGGGATAACTGCAGCCTCCTAGCTAGTCTGGTTGCCATTTTTAAGGCGTGTGAATAAGCCAATATTCCGCCTCACGCACCTCCCACGCATGTGAGTGAGGTGATGTGGGATAAACAGTTAAACACAGTGCGTGGCATCAACTAGAGTGAACTAGACGTTCTTACATGTCCCCCTGCGTCACTCTACCCCACCTGAGCACTATCATATATGCTGTACCGGGTATATATATATATATATATATATATATATATATATATATATATATATATATATATATAATATGTATGTATATATACAGTATATATATATATATATATATATATATATATATATATATATATATATATATATATATATACAGGGTGTTTTATAACAACACTGCCAGACCTCATCTGCTAATTAGTAAATACAATAATGAAGAAGATTATCTAAGGACAAAATGCAAAATAATATACCATTAATGATTTAAACCCCATAGAGTAAAATAATTAGTGACACCCAGGTATGAGCTATAATCCGAACACGGGCTAGTGTCCCCCCTCCCCCCCAAATAGCCTACCTCTTGCCTCCCATCCCAGTTCGAGTTTTTCTTCGAAGCTTTGGAGTCATAACGAATCTTCTCATGTGTTTAATCATCTGCTCGGCCATGGTGCTATCTTCTTCTGTCATAGTGATTTTATTTACCTTATAATATCACATAAATATGGATTGTCGTTATTTAGGTGTGTCTCTGCCTTTGTTATTTTATACTTGTTAAGTCCAAGTGACGTAAATTGTTTGTTTTGGGTACCATTAGATGATTTTAAATATTCATTAGTGAACACTGTATACTTGTATGTCTACAGCTAAGCAAAATCGTCAAACTTCAACCATACAACTGATAGACATATTTCGTTAGTACTCTGTGATAATAGTAACGTAATGAGGAATTTGTATTGAAACAGTAAATTGCGCAGGAAATTATTTTTCCCATTCAAACAGTTTCACGAACGATTAAATTACCTATAGCAGTGTTCGGATACCTGACCCAGACTTGAGATTCATTATTTTACCTCTTGGTCATCGTTACAAATGGTGCATATCTTTTTACGCTACTTGGATTATAATACTTAGCAGTTTTCTTCTAATTGCAAAATAACATTACCAATTCCATGTTACTTTGATTTTGTAATTATTCATATGTGATTAGGTCATTAGATATCTCCTCTTTACCTTTTTTACTTGGTAATCATTCATATTATGTATCATATGTTTTGTGCTGAGCTCAGAACCCTGTTTTGCTACATTTCTAAATAACCATTTATCTCCGTTACAATATATTTTTGGTAAAAATAGAATAGAAATATGTGTATTATATATTTTTATCAATGTGGTCGTCATACTCTGGCAGTGTTGTTTTAAAACACCCTGTATATATATACCGGTATATATATATATATATATATATATACTGTATATACCGTATATATTAAAGATGGACAGAATATTCGCTTCCACATTCGCATGTGCGAATATTCGCTATGTTTTGAAATATTTGTATTCGTATTCGCATCCGCATTTCCATTCATAGCTATCTGCGAATGTGCGAATATTTTCACGAAACTAATGGAAAATATAAAACAAATATAGAATATTAAATTTTCAATTTAACACAAACGAATACATAAAGTGTAGCTGTGCGTTGGGGCCGCTAGAGTGGAATGAAGGAGGACTGAGCAGTGTTGCCACTTAACTTTATTTAATAGTACCAGATCGAACCAGTGAAAAGTACCAAATTATTCCAAAACGTACCAAGTACAGTGAACAAACTTACCTTATATTAAATCTCTAGATTTCAAAATGTTCAAGTGTTTTTCAGTAATATTGTCTCTCGAATAATGTCACACTCCCTTCTATGACCGTGTACTTTCATCACACTTTCTGAAGAGTTCACCTCTCTATCACCCATTTTGTCTAGCCAAAGATTAATCCAACGTGTTGGAGATGATTAAGCGACAGTGTTGTCATTTACACTCCTCCTATATTAATTTTTCTGATCTCTCCAAACCCTTAAACTGGGATATATTTCATATACCCCATTAGTTTGGATTTGAAAGCCCAACAAGGACAATTGTTATTAACGTTATATAATATATTTCATATTTGTAAATGTGATTGGTGGTTGATAGGAAATTTGTTTAATAGCACAACAAAATTTTAAAAATCGTTCTCTAGATTGCTGTTTAGATATACTAGATTTAGAGGAAAAATAGCTGAAATGGCATCACTGCCCGGTAAACGAATGTGTGATGGACCTAGACAGTTGAACCGTCACAATATTGCCATTTCAGACAATGTAATAGCATGTCAATAAAGAATATTACATCATATATCCTCGCTGATTTTGTATTTAGTACCAGATATTTACCATATTATTAAATATTCGCAATTCGCATTCGCGAATTTTACAACTAAAAATTCGCATTCACATTCGCAAATATGGAAAATTGTTATTCGTTCCATCTCTAATATTGTATATATATATATATAGAGAGAGAGAGAGTATATATACTGTATATATATATATATATATATATATATATATATATATATATATATACAGTATATATATATATATATATATATATATATATATATGTATATATATATATACACACAGTATATATATATATATATATATATATATATATATATATAGTGAGAGAAAGAGAGAGAGAGATTAATTTTCTGCCAATTTGATGGTATTTCACATTTCAATAATTGAAATGTGTAATGTAGTATGTTATTTGATGGTGATGTGTGACATACGTCCGTCATCCTCATGACACAGTGTTTTTCGATTTTTGCTCTCTTGCCAGACATACAGTATAGGCCAGCTGTGCTTGTGTGCCACATGTACGATAATTGTTGAACACTTATTTACAAACACTTCTGCTCTCACTTGGAAAGACCATATTACCAGTCTCGCTAAGGCAGCCTCCCAGAAGCTGGGTGTGCTCAACCGCCTCAAGGGGTTCTTTACCCCTGCGCAGCTTCTTGCTCTGTACAGGCTCACAGTGCGTCCTTGTATTGAGTATTGTTCACATGTGTGGGGAGGATCCTCTCACACCGCACTCCTAGATAAAGTAGAAAGGAAAGCCTTTCGTATCATTAACTCCCGTCCACTCACCAACTCTCTCTCTTCGCCGCAATGTTGCATCTCTCTTACTATTCTATCGCTACTACAATAATCAGTGTTCCTCGGAGCTTTCCCAGTGTATACCACCTCCTCTACGTAGGGTACGTAGTACCCGCCTTGCAACACAATCCCACCCCTACTCTGTGGAACTCTCCAACCCAAGAGTGAAACGCTATTCTCAGACTTTCTTCTATTCAACTGCTGAGCTCTGGTACTCTCTCCCAGAATCAGTCTTTCCCTCTTCTTATGGCTTAAATTGCTTCAAACTCCGTGTGTCCAGGCATTTTAGCTCGAACATCCCTTGATTTCGGCCCTGTCACTCTTTGAAATCTGGGGGAGGCACTCGCTGCAGGCAGTTATGCCTTTTGTCTCCCTCATTCACATAGAAAAAAATAAGATTGAGAAAAATACAAGTAATTATATTATTTCAAAGCAAATTATTGTCATTCCTCAATCAGTGAGAAGGATATAGTTATATTGTATTATCTGTACATTTTACATTATTTGTAGTATTCTGAAGCTGTAATTGTATCCTAGGATATTTTCTAGACTTATTTACATAATGAAAACGCCCTGATTATTGATTTTGGCTTGCTTATTTGCTTGCCAAATGTATGAAATAGACCAGCTGTGCTTACATGTCATATATACGACAATTGTTAAACAATCTTTACAAACACAATGATCACAGATTGAGAAATGTACAAGTGATAATATTATTTCAAAGTAAATTCTTTTCATTACTCATTCAGTGAGAGGGATAGCGTTATATCATATATGATTTTTACATTCTTACATCTTGTACTGTTCTGAAACCGTAATTATATCGTAGGTTATTTTCTACTCTTGTTTACACAATGAAAAAGGGGCAGGACAATGTTGCGCCTCTTTCTGTCATTCACTGACACCACAACACCCACAATACCTTTGCAAGGAGTGGTATTGCTGAAAACTTGGCATGCAAAATGCCAAATTGCACTCTTTGCAATATGTTGACACATCTTTTATGGTTTGGGGGCGGCGTTGTGTAGACGCGCAGTCATAATAACGGCCCCATGATGTACTTCAACCAGCAGTAGGTGGGAGAGGTAGTAGTGCGTGGTTAGTCACCCAATCCCTTCCTTGCAATCTGTAAGGGAAGGCGCCGCACCGTGACGTTATATCATATTATATTTACATTCTTACATCTTGTACTGTTCTGAAACCGTAATTATATTGTAGGTTATTTTCTACTCTTGTTTACACACTGAAAAAGTGGCAGGACAATGCCACGCCTCATTCTGTCATTCATCGACACCACAACACCTACAGTATCTTTGCAAGGAGATATATTGCTGAAAACATCCGCTTTTGAAATATTCGCAAGGCAGGTTTATCTCCGATCTTTGTCATAAACAAACTTTATGCATTCAAAATGCAAGAATGCTTTTATATACCACCTGGTGCTTTTGCGAATGCACTCGATGGTACTGATATGCATATGAGACTTGTCCACCAGACTCATGTTGATAATATGATTAAGCACTGCATCTGGTTTGAAGAGCTTTGCCTTGGTCTTGTGGTCAATTTTGCTTGAATTCACCAATTTGTCTTCATTCACGGTGCTTGTCGTACCAGTGCATTGCCATTTTTCCAGACTGCTTCCGGAGATAGATCCTCTTCTGTGTCTGTGTAAACTTTGGCTAATGCCTCCTGTTTGTCCCGATGGTGCAATAGAAACCAGTTTGGTGGTCCAGGTGAAACTTAGAGTGATTGTGTAAAAATGTTTACTTCTGGCCGAAGTAGTAATCCATGAGAACCTTTACCACGGAGCCAGAATAGCCATGTTCATCATCGACAGGAATGTCGTCGGCAGTACCTGTGTAGCCTACACAGATAAACCAATCACATACCCAGTCTCACAATCGCAGATGACAAACTATTTGATGCCCAAACTATGCCGTTTTGCGGGAATGTACTGTTTGAAGGACACATTTCCTCGAAACACCATACTCCTCGACCATTACTTTCTGAAATGACCAAAATAACATCTTGAAGCGGGGGGGGGGGGGGGGGAAGGAAGGAAGGAACAATGGCAGCGGCCTGGCCCCATTGTTCACCCACACATGGGTCATCAAATAATCTTGTAGATTATTACGCTGAATTTTCGAAGATGACACATATCTTCCAGAGACGATCAGGTAGATTAGGCCAAATTTTCAGGACATGGTGCATGTGTAACCAAATCACCATGAACTGGTCCCGGGAAATGAACTTGGTGTGGAGATGAGTTCATCCACAATCCAGTACTTTGCAAGCACATGCTTGGTGACATGTGCTATCAGCATCAACAAAAGCCAGGTAGACGTAAAACTCACGTCACGTCAACCCAGTTTCTCAGGTTGCCCAGTGACACCAGGGACATGTCAAAGAAGTTGACCAGCAATTCCCCCTACCAATAAATGCCTACAGTGGCCGATAGAGGCGCTGAACGCAATGCTTACCGGGGTGCATTGTGGGAAATTTGCGACATCGCGGAGCTATCCACCCTCCCTCTCCTTCAACAATTCTATATTATAAGCAGTTAGTCGAAGTTTCTGTAGCTGACACATACTTTGATCTATGCATACTGTTGGTATACATATATAAAATCACCAATATTCATAAATAACTTATATTTACAATACAAAGTCAGCAGGTATTTTCGTGCCAATTTTGTTATGTTAATTAATTAGCTTATAATTATGTTTTAGTCATTATCAGCTGCATATGGACTTTCCCTTTATTACTATACTATATAAGTACTTAGTGTAGTCATATACTGTATAATAAAAACGAGTAAAATCACAATAAAATAGAGATAAACTGTGCATATCCTAGGTGTTGGGTCTAGTAATGTCTACAGTCATAGCCCTGGCACTAGTTCAGAAGCGTCCACCAGAGGTCTCAAGAGAATTGTTGGTAGAGTCAATTGGCGATGTTTGTTTGTCTCTTCAACCACGTACTGGAACACCTCGTTGTCCACGATTGCCCTGAAGTAATTAATTGGCATTGACTGCTCATCGCGGGGTTAACAATCCTGAAACTCCGCATTCGTTATGTTGAATAAAGGGACCTCCGGTACAAAGTCTTCCTCAGTCCACACAAATGTGTCGACATCTCCCTGCTGGGGACCTGGCGGCAGGTGGGTCAGCAGCAGGTAGCTGTTCAGTGGCGGCAGATGGTGCAGCGAGCAAACAGTCTGCTGCACCAAAACACAACCCACAACGAGGGGCGACGTGCTCCTCGGTGCTGCTATAGGAGAGCGGCGAACACAACCTTAGGTGACTTTAAGTAGGAGGTGGGCGAAAATAGGGGCCAGTGTGTGTGTGTGTGTGTTGAGAGGGGGGGGGGGGGGCTTGGGTAGGGTAGGGTAGGGTAGGGGAAGGAAGAATGGCAGCGGCCTGACCCCATTGTTCACCCACACATGGGTCATCCAACTCCAAGGTCATCATGGGTTATTATATCACTTTGGGGCACTGTCGACGTTGTTCTTGTTGTTGACCTTGGTGATCAGAGATGGGCTGTGGATAAGACAATCTTGATTTGAAGACGTATGCTTTGATATTTATACTGATCTGTAATTTTGCATGCAGATAGCTACAGTATGTCCCATCATATGACCTGTGCCGATTTGGAGCTAAAGCTGCATGCCCAACCCTGAGAAATCCACAGTAGGGCGTGCATAATTCAATTATGATTCATCGCCATACTTATTGATATATCTCCCTGCATTTATATGTATAACTTATAGGAAGGTCCCCATTTACTTTTTGATGGAAAAGAAACCTTTGTTCCCAACACTGTAGAAATGGGTGATTAAACTATATTAATTTCTAGCTGCATTTAGTGGGATAATGAGCTGAAATTTGGAAGCCAAATAAAAGTCGACCACAGGAAATACCTTATTACATAATATTTAATTTGTGAGATAAGAACACTGTACGGTATACAGTACCAACCTCTACAAAATTAGGGACACAATAATATGATACCTGTTGCAGTGTTTGTGGAGATACCGAGCTAATACTTGGCATTTACATGTATATGACCAATAGAAAGCACCCTATCTATATTTCGCTGGATTAAATGACTCCATACCAAACCCTACAAAAGTGGAGGTCTAAAGTCTAATTGTTAGGATACGGAGTTGATGTATGATACCCTTATAGATAATACCTACATAAATATGTCGTATATTTAATTTTATGCATTTGTCCATCTCTAGATTTATTATATATATAATATTTGAGTCTACAATTCTCTCGAAATTTCTTTGAAGTGACTTAACATAACGCATGTACTCGCACACTTACGCATATGCACACATATATTCCCCTTCAACAACAACCATCCCCAGAATGCTGGGGCTTGTATTAAAGGATGAAAAATGAAGAAAGGATACTGACATGAAAACATAATTTTATAAACAAATTAACTAAACACGTATTTACAGGCTGATGAGTGTTATATTGTATTGTTGTTTTGCTTGGAAACATATAGTCAGCTGTGGATAAGATAATACAAATTTAATACCGTATTTTATATACTGAATTGAAATTTCGTAGGCAAATAGGTATCAGTTATTGAAAGTTTTCCATATATAAAACTATTTTGATTTTTTAGCACATTTATGTAGATGTTGAACCCAAATTTGGCAGTCAGAAAGCATGGATGGAGGTTAAATAAAAACAAATTGTTTTATGCGCGCGATATTTGTAGAGATGCCAAGTTGGTAATTTGTGGTCATATATATTTGTTATCCTCTATTATAAATAAGTAAATATTCTTAAGGCCGCGTCATACAGAACTCGAACGTCGCGCGACCTACCCCCGAACACGATGACTTGCATTTTTGAGGCGAATGCATCCGATATTGTCCCGATGTTGGTCAAAGAAGAACATCCCCAGATAATGCCCCGACATTCCCAGACTATGCCCCAAACAAGACTCGAATGTAACTCGACACTCCCGACCGATTTACGTTAAAGACCCGAACATTAGAGGAATATAATCCGATGCATGCCAGAGCAAGACCCGATCAAAACTCGAATGTGCCAAGAATCAGCCGACAAATATTTAACGGTGTTTACACCCGATACAAAAGATATTATGAGGAACACCAGAGGATCACCGGCCGCATCTGCCCGACCATCAGAAGACCTTAACACGATACTAGAAGAATGTGTGACGAACACCTGTACCTGCCCTATAAAAACAGGGTGTGGTCGCACACATGCCAGTCGCACATCATGCATCACCACGGTAACATGGCACTCCCGGAGCTCTACCCACCCACGGAGGAGGAGTATGAGATGGCCATTTTTTATCAGGAGCTTGTTGTAGCCCACCTAAACCACAAGCTACTCATCACCACCATCCTGAAGAACGAGCGTCAGCGCCATGCAAGACCCTGGACACCACGAAGCTGCAGCGTCAAACCTTGGATCGCCCAGAGAGCCACATACGGACACTACCACCAACTACTGAAGGAGCTAGTGGACACTGACAGGACCACCTACAAGTATTATCTGCGTATGGACGAGGACCTATTCAATGACATTGTACGCCGTCTGACACCCAGGATCAAGGAGACAACAAATTGGAAGAAGCCCCTGGAACCAGGTTTGAGATTGGCCATGACACTACGATTTTTGGCCACAGGGGAGGCATACAAGAGCATGTCCTTAAACTTTCGTGTAGGTGCAAACACAATATCCCTGGCAGTACGTGAGACATGCGAGGCTATAATCCAGGAGTATATGGAAGAGGTTATTGTGTGCCCATCAACACCCGAAGGTTGGAAACAGGTTGCCAAGGGTTTCGAAGAGAGGTGGAACTTCCGGCACACCATAGGGGCAATCGATGGCAAGCACATAGCCATACAACCTCCAGGAAACTGTGGCTCCCTCTACTACAACTACAAACATTACCACTCCATTGTTCTCCTGGCAGTGGTTGATCACCTGGGCAAGTTTATGTACGTGGACGTGGGAGCAAATGGTTCCGCATCTGATGGTGGCATCTTCCAGGTGAGCGACATCCGGCAGGCCCTGGAGGACGGTGCCGCAGGCTTGCCGGAAGCAGAGCCATTTCCCGGAGAGGACCGTCCAGTGCCCTACTTCCTCATTGCGGATGACGCATTCCCCATGAGGGAATGGTTACAGAAACCCTACCCTCACAGAGGACTGGATGAAACCAAGAGAAACTACAACTACAGACTCTCCCGGGCCAGGAGGCAGGTGGAGAATGCCTTCGGTATGCTGGCAAACCGCTTCAGGTGTCTACTCACAACCATGAACATACACCCCAGCACCGTGGAGAAGGTAGTCATCGCCTCATGTATACTCCACAACCTCCTCATAGGCAAACGGCAAGGGCAACAAGGACAAGCATCTCAGCGTCAGGAGAACATGGCACAAGGTGACTGGACCAGGGACCCCTTGGATGGACTACAACCACTGCAGCGGCAGAGGGGACCAGCTACTGCCAAACTACACCGGGACTTCTTGGCAGAGTACTACAGCCGGCCAGAACAGCGCCTGCCCTGGAAGGTACCTCTAAACTGAACAGGTAAGTTGTCATTACAATTATTCCCCATAAATCAATGCCCTACCTAAATAATTTATATGACACCTTATTAGACTGTGATTATTACCCAATTATCCAGGTCACATTTATAGTTCATTTGCAACTTTCATATATCAAATTGACATGATTATAAATGTTAATAATATAGTTTCGTATCATGTCTAGAATATTTCTTATAATAAAGAGTTTATCATTACAACACGCCAAGCTTATTCATTTAGCACCTCAATATTGTTTTATGAGTTTCGTCAACAACAAATAATCTCTTGTATAATTATATATTATTCGTGTTGTAAAACGTCAAGCTTTTAAGTTAATTTATCCCATCATTATAGTATATATTACGTATCACATTTTAAAGCTAAACTCTTGTGTTCTTGATACAAATATTAATGTCCTGCATTCATCTTCCCATAATGTATTCATTGTTTTGTGTCATATAAACATATTTATTTAGTCATTATATTTTATAAAAAGGAAAAGTACAACCAACATATACACATTATATTTGTATTACATCAATACAAAAATATTTGACAAAGTTGCTTCCTGAGGTTACACACTAATTATACTATATAGTACCTAGCATAATATTTTGTACTTATCAATATCATGATTAAATTGTTTCCCCCAACCTGCCCCCACAAAAGTAATGAGTAATAAGAACAAGTTATTACACATAATAATTGGTATGTAGAAATAGCTAAAGGTGTCTATAGTAATTTGGTATTACCTGATCTTGCCAATAAGGGACAAGATCAAGTTACACCAAAGTAATATAGACACCTTTAGGATCTCAAAAGCCAGATATTGTTATACTACCTAGCATAATATTTGGTACATATCAATATCACGATTCAATTGTTGCCCCCAGCCTGCCCCCACAATAGTAATGAGTAATAAGAACAAGTTATTACACATAATAATTGGTATGTAGAAATAGCTAAAGCTGTCTATAGTTGTTGTTGTTGTTGTTCCCTAAGCTGCCTGGCCGAACAGCCCCGAGTCCCTGAGGAAGGCCATGGCCACGATCGGGCTTTCCCACAGAGCTCTCATTGAGTGTAGATTGTGTTGTTGGCGTAAGTGGTTGTGTGAAATGCAGTCTTCTATGATGTGTTTAATGGTATGGGGTGCTGTGTTACATCCCGGGCAGGCGTCGACAACGGAGTCATCCAGTCTCTTCTGATAGCTCAGGAGAGCTGGATGGTGTCCGCATCTCAGCCTGGCCAGGTGGACTCTGTCCTCGCGAGGGAGGGAGGATTCGGAAGGATGGATTTCGGGAGGTCGTGCATGCAGCTGCGTGTTGTCTGTGAGTGAGTGGATGGATTGGCGAGAGATATGAGTATGGATGTGCTTCTGGAAGTTGGTTCGGGGTGGGCAGGGAGGGAGAGAGGACAATAATTGTGTGTGATACCGTGTGCTGGGTGTTGTTTTTATATTTCTTGGTGTCTGTGGATGTGTTGCCATGTAGTTTAGTGGGTGGTCTTGGTTCGTGGAGGCTGCTGCCAGGAATTGAGTGCCTCTCATGTCCAGATGGTCTTTGACTTTGAGGATTTTGGTTTCTTGATGTAGGTGATCTGTGGGTGCAGTAGCTGTGCAGCCTGTAATGATCTTCAGGGCTTTGTTTTGAATAGTCTGTAAGGTCTTATGATGTGTTTCAGCTAGGTTAGAATCCCAGGATAGGCTTGCGTATTCCATCACTGATCTTATGTATTGTTTATATACTGTGGTGGTAGTTTCTTTGTTGTGTCCAAATTTTGTGTGAGCAAGTGACCTGAGGGCGTTAAGTCTGGGTGTCAGTTTCTTTTAAATGTTTGTGGTGTGCTGTTTGAATGTCATATGAGTATCGTATGTTACTCCTAGGATTTTGGGTGTGTGTGTATGTGTTAGGGGTGTGTTGTTTATGGTGAGTTGAGGGATGTATTCGTGTTCTCCTGTCCAGCTTGTGAGCAGGGTTGCGGTGGATTTGGCTGGGGCTAGATTAAGTCTGTTTGTAGTGCACCAGCCATGTAGTGTGTTGAGATAGGGTTGAAGGAGATCTGTTGCTCTTCTTGGGTCATGGTGTGTGCATGTGAGTGTTATGTCATCTACATAGGAGGCTAAGTTTATTTGGGGCGTATTGGGTGTAGTTATATCGTGCATGTACAGATTGAAGAGTGCGGGCGATAGGACGGATCCTTGTGGGACTCCGTTTGGAAAGTTTCTGATTTTAGATGACTGACCAGCAAAAGATACGTGTGCACATCTGCCTGCTAGGAAGTTGGCCAGCCACCTTTTGTGTTGTTGTGCATGTTTGTGTTGTAGATTTTGTTTGTTAGGTTGTGGCGGGGGATGGCATCGAAAGCTTTACTAATGTCGAGTGTGGCTAATAGTGATCTGTGTGGTGGTCTAGCTGAGTTGATGCCGTCAAAAGCTCTTTGTGTAAGGTCTGTGAGAAGAGTGTTTGTGGAGTGCAGTGGCCTAAAGCCATGTTGTGTTGGAGCTAGGGGTAGGTCGGGTGTAATTAGTTGTAATACTAGGCGTTCCATGACTTTGGAGGGGGAGCAAAGGAGTGTGATGGGGCGGTGCGAGGAGGGTAGCGTGGGGTCTTTGTTGGGTTTGGGGAATGTGATGATACCATGCTTCCAAATGTCTGGTATTGTGTTGTGTGAATAGCTGTAGTTTGATATGTATATTTAGGGGAGGTGTGGTGGAGTGGTCTTGCCACTGGCCTGGTAATCCAAAGGTCCCGGGTTCAAATCCCGATGTATCAATGGGAAGATATTATTGGGATGGAATTTGTGCTGTACCTGGTATCAGTGCATTACCACAAGCCCACCGAAATGTCAATAAAATACCCTCATTGTTCCCTGATTAAATAGCACTGTATGAATATTCCCATATTCAAAATATGCTATAGGGGTGCAATACCTGGTGAGTTATCTGCTCAACAGGTGGCATTGTGTGTGTGTAAGTGTGAGAGTCCGAGTGTAGGGGGTGAGACAGTGAAGCACGGGAACGAGGTTGCTTCAGAGATGGGGTCGTTTCGGGCCATGAGTGAGCACCGTGCCTCATGTGAAGGCAAGATGGCAGGTGCTCGTTGTACTCTACGTGCTTCACATGTCTCACTCCCTAGACTGGAACAAGACCTCATGGGCTTCACTGTTCATTGTAAAGTGGTGAATGTTAAGGCTCTCAGCCTATGCCCGAGAGGAAGTAAGTTGGAATATATAAAAAAAAAAAAAAAAAAAAAAAAGTTAGTGAGTGCTTGTACGCCTTGTGGTCCCAGGTGTCTGAGGTGTATGTTGCTTATGTTGTCTAGGCCACAGGCGGGTGAGTGCTTGAGATTGTTGATGATATGCTTTGTCTGGTAATTGGTGAAGGGTGTATAGTCAGGGTCTGTGGGGAATTGTCTCTTACGTCGGATGACACGTCGGTCGCCTTTGTGAGGTTTTAGGTGGCTAACATGTGAGAAGTGATTGATGAGAGTGTTTGCTTGTTGTTTACATGAAGGAGTAGAGTCTGTTGTTGTGATTGCAGAATGTGATTGTGTTGTGTGTTGTGTTGCTGTTGGAAAGTGTGATGCTGTTTAGTGTTTTGTAGAGTTTTTTGGGTTTGTTTTGTGATCAAGTGTTTGTAGGAAGTTATTCCAATTTAGTTTTTGTTGTTCTTGTATTTTGTTGTTAGTTTGGGTGTTGAGTGCTTGAATTTGTTGTGTGATGTCTTGTGTGTGGGATGCTGGGGAGTGTTTCAGTGTGTCACGTTGTCTGATGAGGTTTTGAATTTCTGGTGTGAAGTTGGGGTTGTGTCTTTTTCTGTTACCTCTTGGAATGTGTTTCTTGGCAGCGTTTTGGATAGTTTTATTGAGTATGTGTACAGCATTGTTGATGTTAGTGATGGGTGTACTGTTTAGAGTTGTGAAGTGTTGTTCTGTCTCATTTGTGAATGCTTCCCAGTTAGCTCTTTTATAATTGGTGTATGTGTGTTTGTGGCTAGCTGGGGTGAGTCTGGTTTTGGTGGTGATAATGATCGGGAGGTGGTCAGAGCCTAAGGTTCTGACCACCCTCCAGGATGTTGTGGGGGCGAGTTCTGGGGAGCAAAAGGTGATGTCTGGAGATGATGGGTTATAGAGGGCTTGGTGAGGAATATGGGTATGTTGATGGATGTCGTTAAGGATGTCAATAAAATACCCTCATTGTTCCCTGATTAAATAGCACTGTATGAATATTCCCATATTCAAAATATGCTATAGGGGTGCAATGCCTGGTGAGTTATCTGCTCAACAGGTGGCGTTGTGTGTGTGTAAGTGTGAGAGTCCGAGTGTAGGGGGTGAGACAGTGAAGCACGGGAACGAGGTGGCTTCAGAGATGGGGTCGTTTCGGGCCATGAGTGAGCACCGTGCCTTATGTGAAGGCAAGATGGCAGGTGCTCGTTGTACTCTACGTGCTTCACATGTCTCACTCCCTAGACTGGAACAAGACCTCACAGGCTTCACTGTTCATTGTAAAGCGGTGAATGTTAAGGCTCTCAGCCTATGCCCGAGAGGAAGTAAGTTGGAATATAGAAAAAAAAAAAAAAAAAAAAAAGGATGATGAGGTTATCTGTTTGGTTTTGTAGTACCAGCCCTCTGTCTGTGTCGGGGTTGTCGACCTAGACAATAAGGTCTATAGTAATTTGGTATTACCTGATCTTGCCAATAAGGGACAAGATCAAGTTACACCAAAGTAATATAGACACCTTTAGGATCTCAAAAGCCAGACATTGTTATACTACCTAGCATAATATTTGGTACATATCAATATCACGATTCAATTGTTGCCTGCCCCCACAAAAGTAATGAGTAATATGAACAAGTTATTACACATAATAATCGGTATGTAGAAATAGCTAAAGGTGTCTATAGTAATTTGGTATTACTTGATCTTGCCAATAAGGGGCAAGATCAAGTTACACCAAAGTAATATAGACACCTTTAGGATTTCAATACCAAGACAACATTACAACACTAAGGAAATTCATCAATTATCCTACTCACAAACCCAGGGGAAATGTCAACCATCCTTGGGGTGGGGGGCCTGTTCATGGCCACTGGATGGGCTTCAGGTCGTCCAGCGAATGGTTGCGGGGACTTCCATCCTCGTGGCGTGGCAGGGGCTGTCATAGTCTTGGCACCGTGGTAGTAGGAAGGGCCTGGAGCTTGCAGGGTCTCATAGTAGACGTTCTGCTGTGAGGTGTGAGGGATTGGCTGGGCAGACACCTGGCATTGCTGTGGTGGCTGTTGGGGCTCTCCGTCAGGACCCATCCGTGGGAGGGGGCCTGTCCAACGGCTGTAGGACCGCATAGCCTGTGTGAAGCGCATGACTTCAATTTGGTAGTGGTCTAGATCGGAGGGGTCGAAGTGAGAGAGGTTGTCCTGGATGAATTGGTGAAACAGCTTCAGTGAAGTCTGGGATGGGGTCGCAGCCTTCTTGGTTGCATCCCACCTGGTGTAGAGCTCATTTAAATACTTCTCCCCTTGTCGTAGCTGTTGGAAAAATAGTTAAGCATTAATTAACGAAGAATAAATAACATTCAGGTCACGGATGTAATGTGGACCATATGAAAAATAAAAGATGTCACATAAATAAAATAACACAAAACTAAACATTAAAGTGACGAATGTTTTGGTGACCATACATCTATTTACACGTGCATGCAACAACATATATGGAAAGATAAATAATAATAGTGATGTATTAATGCGAATATATGCATTAATAATTCTTATGATAAGCATTGGATGGTTAATTATTACTAAAATATATACCTTGTCGTACAGGTCGCTCTCAACCCCATCACCAGGACTAGGCGCTTTGGTGCGACGACGGCCAGTGGATGTGGAGCGAGTAGATGAAGGGGTGGTGGGAGAGACGGCAGGCTCCTGCGATGCCTCCTGCGACGTCTCCTGCGACATCTCCGGCGGGCTCTCCTCCGCCACCGGGTCGTCGGCAAGCTCCTCCTCAGCCGTAGGAGCGATGTGGGTGGCAGGTCGTTTCTTCTTGTACTTCTGTGAAAGATATGGGGTTGTTAGTTTATCATATTGAAATGCCATTTCTACAAAATATATTGATTCATAATAGTTTGGAAAAAGTTATTATAGTTGGTGATATTGTCAGATAGACTATAATGTTCTATCAAAGTTTAATAACTATGTAATAACTCTTTCAATTTATGTTAATGCTCAGTTCCTGATATTCTCGGATTTACTACAATGTTCTATAAAATGTTAATAACTATCTAAACAATGTAGAAATGATTGTAATGCTTAATAAATATTTAAATGATTGTTATGTGACAGTGTGATATCAATTAAGTACCATATGACAGTGTGATATAAATTATTGAGTCGTAATGTGGCGGAAACAGTGTTAATACATATATATGTTTATTAATTTTTAAATTAAGGTTGCTTGGGAACTTGTATGTTATGAGTATTATAAATAAACAAACATAACTTGAACAGTTCAACTAGACGTATTACTGTCCTTTCCCAGGTGTTTCTATTGTTTATCAGATATTTATAAAAAATAAGTTGTTGTGATGTAACGTACCTTGCTCTTCCTGGTGGCAAGCTTGACGATATGAGGCTGTAAGAAGGAGAAGGCCTCGGAGATCCAGGTCTCCCTCTCCGTCAGCTTATGGGCACCAGAACCTGAGGGTAGCTCCTTCAATTTCACGTATCTGGTCCGCATCCCCTCCATCCACTTGGACAGAACCACAACTGGAAAATAAACCAATATTATAAGCACTGTTTAAAAATATAATATAACAAATGTTGTTGTTGTTGTTGTTCCCTAAGCTGCCTGGCCGAACAGCCCCGAGTCCCTGAGGAAGGCCATGGCCACGATCGGGCTTTCCCACAGAGCTCTCATTGAGTGTAGGTTGTGTTGTTGGCGTAAGTGGTTGTGTGAAATGCAGTCTTCTATGATGTGTTTAATGGTATGGGGTGCTGTGTTACATCCCGGGCAGGCGTCGACAACGGAGTCATCCAGTCTCTTCTGATAGCTCAGGAGAGCTGGATGGTGTCCGCATCTCAGCCTGGCCAGGTGGACTCTGTCCTCGCGAGGGAGGGAGGATTCGGAAGGATGGATTTCGGGAGGTCGTGCATGCAGCTGCGTGTTGTCTGTGAGTGAGTGGATGGATTGGCGAGAGATATGAGTATGGATGTGCTTCTGGAAGTTGGTTCGGGGTGGGTGGTGTAATAGAAAACACGCCGAGTATATATATATCTATAATGTCAGGTCTCTAGTCACCCTTTTGACATCACAGGTAAGCGCACAGTAAATCAACAAAAATTGCTAACACAAACAAAACTGTAGATGGCAATTTATAAACATTGGACATTACCTAACAATATTCAGCATACAATCAATACTTTAGACGGCACTTTGGAACACTGGACACCAATAATTTGTTTTGCATATGGCCACTTTCATTGTACGCAAAAAAAAACACTCAACCCACCTGTAACGTTCAGTTCCACGGCCTTCTCACTCATAGCCCGGTCACGGATGTCCCGGTCTCGGTGTGCCCAGAGCTTCTTATTATAGAAGAAGTCGTTTTCGCGGTACCACTCGGCCACAGCGACTTCATCCTTGGCAGGCAGGATGGCGATTATCCGCTTCCGTTTGGTGATGGTTTTTTGGCGTTGGTGTGGTCTTGGAGGTACCTGGTTGGGGTGACGGCGTGGGTGGGGGTACGGTGGGATCGGCATCATCATCTTTTTCGTTTGTGTGGGATGGCGTATCTCCGAGTTCAGGGAGAGTGTGAATGAGGTCATGCCGTGGCCGTTTAGGAAGCAGGGGAAGTGACTCCATTTGGGTGAGGTCCGGGGTGTCCTGGGACTGTGAAAGTGACTGACCTGACAGAAATTGAGTGTCATCATCAGTCCCTTCAGAGTTTGAGGAACTCTCTAATATCACATCCTCTGTGGCGAAGATGTCCACAGATGCTTCCTTGCCCTTCCTAGTTGCTTTGCGGCATGGTAGCTTGTTGCCCTTGCCCATCTTGGTGGTTGCTGTGTGGTGTGGAGAGGTAGAACTTGTTGGGGCAACTTGTGCGGAGGGTGTGAGAGCGATGGAGGCTCCGGCAGCAATATATAGGGCCCGTGCGCTTGGCTGCCAGCGTACGATTCGACTCGCATTCTTGTGTGTCGCCCCACGCTGATCCCTCGCTTCTTTCTTTATCTTCTCTGTCGAGTGGAAATTTCCGTGTGCCATGTGTACCACCCGATACAGACAAGATGCTTCTGTTGATGTTCGGGGTAAATTCCAGTCTTTATCGTCTCTCATTCCTGTCATACGAGTTGTGTTCTTCCCAAAATCTTCAATAGACTCGCTTGATCTTGCCTTATTCCTCTGTTTATCGGGGGAATGTCGTCTTTTATTCGAGTATATCGTCTCTAATTCGGTTGTTATTATGGTTAATGTCGCCTTATATTCATACGAATCGGGTTAATGTCTGCTTATGTTCGGCTAGATCGAGTTAACTTCGTCAATGAAAATAACAGACGAACAACGGCCGAAACTAAATAACGTGACCCGAATGAAAGCCGAACATAACCAGAATGAGAACCGACAAATTTTTAATGTTTTTTACACCCGAATATCGGCTAGAAGTTAACGCATGCACTAACTTCTGGCCGAACCCCAGGATGTTCGGCTGCACCCCTGAACATCCCCTGAGCTTCCCCCGAATCAACGAGAACATTGGCCGAATTGACCCGAATTTACCCGAACATTTGAAAATTTGAATTTTTTTTGCAAGTCATCCTGTTCGGGGGTAGGTCGCGCGACGTTCGAGTTCTGTATGACGCGGCCTTTTTCTTCAAAATAAGAACGTATTTAAGGGGAAGGTAGTCGCTTTTTCTGGACCCCCTTCTCCCTCATGGTTAGCATAATAGTTTTGAGATTTTAAGACGTTCGTTCCGATAGTTTCGCGATTTAGAGACCTTTCACCCCATTTCTTTGTCAATATTAAGATCTTTCATGCCAGTTAGATGTCGATTTTTTTCCTGACGAGCTAAAGCGAGCCTGTAATTTCAGAAAGAAACGGCCTTCGGCCGGGACATTTTTCTACTGAAAAATGTACAAATTTATCTTGAAAGGGGGTCTAGGGGGTATTTTTTAAAGCTTGGTGGAGGTCTAGCAAGGAAACTAAAAAAAAATAAAATAAATAAATAGATATGTAGACCAACAAAGCAAGCACTACCCACTTACAATACAGAGCCATTGTGTCCTTTTAAGGGGGGTGACCTGCTTTTTGTTATTTCTGTCCTTTTCTCTCTTTCTCTGGCTTGTATCCATTCGGCCCCATTCAGCCAACTATTTTAAGACGTTTATCCCCATCTAGGTGTCGATTTCTTCCTGGCGAGCGATAGCGAGCCAGCATTATATGAAGAAATCCGGCTTCGCCGGAGATATTTTTCTATCGAAAAATGTACAAATTTAGCCTGCTGTCAAACAAAAATAAAAAATATGCTGGCTCGCTACCGCTCACCAGTAAAAAATTGATACCTGGATGGGGATAAACGTCTTAAAACAGTAGGCTGTATGGGGCCAAATGGATACAAGCCAGAGACAGATAGAAAAGGACAGAACAAAAACAGCAGAAAAACGGTCCATCTCCCCTTAACCCATCTTAGTCCTGAAATATATCTTCTTAGTTTGAGTAAAATCGTCTAATATCATCAAATTATAACCCCAAATTGCGCCCTCGTCTGAATTATAACATTTTAAAACGTACATACTTTAAACACACCTATATACAAATGTCCTTCTCCTTAAGCGGGATGACCTGCTTTTTTTCTCTCCTTTTCTCTCTTCCTATGGCTTGTACCCATTAGGTCCCATTCAACCAACTGTTTTAAGACGTTTATCCCCATCCAGGTGGCGATTTCTTCCTGACGAGCGAAAGCGAGCCAGCATTGTATGGAGAAATCCGGCTTCGCCGGAGAAATGTTTCCATCGAAAAATTTACAAATTTAGCCTGTTGTCAAAAACGTGTTTTTGAATATGCTGGCTCGCTACCGCTCGCCAGGAAAAAATCGACACCTAGATGGGGGCAAACGTCTTAAAACAGTAGGCTGATTGTGGGCGAATGGATACAACCTAGAGAGAGAGAGGGAGAGAGATACAAAAACGAGGTGGCCCCCCTTAAATTGTTATCCATTGGGTGTATATAGTAGGCTAAGTACTGGCATCATCATTTTCCTATCACCTAATTAGTTCTTGTTTTTAGTTTTAAGTGAGCAACGTAAACATTGATTTCGATCCTGGATTTAAATTTTGATATCTGTTAATATGACATTGCTATATATAAACGTATTTGTAATTATGTACATTTTACTGCAGTGAAAGGTGGTACACATTAATTTAACAATTCTTTAACCCCCTATTTACCGCCTAGGTCTTTCTATTATTATTGTAGCTATATTTGGACGAATATGTGCAGTTTAAGAAGGATCTGTGGTGGTAAAAAGGGTTAAGGGAGATAGTTCGAAGCCTGTTAATTGCTGGAGGCCCTTTATAAACTGCATACAATCGTCTAATAGTAACCAGAATAAAGTTAAGAAGACGTAGCCGGTACAGTGAGGGTTAACCATATGCCCCGAGTCAGTGTTGTCCCTCATTCAGTGTTTACTGTTCTCAAGTTTACCATAAAGTAGTGTACCAACTACACATGCAGGTGGCTGTACATTGTTGTGTACCTGTACTTATGTATAGGGAGAGAAAGTTGTACTTGTGTGTGTGTGTATGTATTTTTTTGTTTTCAATACTTAGGATTCGCCGTAGTTGTATGCATTTTATTCTTGTAGATTTGTATCCTTTTAGGAAGTTTAGGTTTGCAAAAACTCGTAGGCTAACATCGGATGTTATGTTCTTTATTTGCCATAAATACACATTATGTATAACATAATGAAATATATAAAACTACTCTTCTGTATTAATGTTTTACTATTTTGTAAAACGTATACAATTTGTGAGCGAAGACTAAATATTACTGCGAGGGTTTGTTCAGACGGCTGGCCAACATAGTCATCTTGCGTTGCAACAACTGGAGCAACTGCTGTCGTCTTTGGAGGCTGATGTTTTCTTGCTGCAACTGATTTACTAATTCGTGCAGTTCCTTATGTACCACCTTCTTCTTCTTGTTCCTCCGTCGGCTGGCTTCATTGACCAGTTCTCGGTCCCGCTTCTCCTTCTCTGGGCCATCCGGCAGGAACTGTCGTGAGTGGTGGTGTTTGTATCCCTTCCTGGAGCATCCCGCGGGGTCCAGGAGTCTGGCTAGGTCTGGTGACACCTCAGGGCCCCCTGTAGCACCCCCTGGAACCTGTGGTATCCCTAGTGGAGGAGCTTCACCAAAGCCACCTCCCTGGACACCAGCGCCTCCACAGGCACCCTAAAAAGACACATTATTCTGACATTGTATTATATGTTATTTATACGTACATACTGTATATGCTAAATATCCACAGGGAAGGAAGGAAAATAAACACGGAGTCCCAAGCGCTTTCGTGTATTACATCTTCAGGGGACAGAGGACAGGCAGTCCTCTGTCCCCTGAAGATGTAATACACGAAAGCGCTTGGGACTCCGTGTTTATTTTCCTTCCTTCCCTGTGGATATTTAGCATATTATAAGTTCACGTGTTGCTGTGACTTTCTTGCATACTGTATATGTATAAACAGTTGGTTCACTCACGAATCAAATAAGTACCGTACACACTAATTTAAATCTATATCGATCCAAAACAATATAATAGTGCGGTGTATTATCCCAAATACATAACATTTGTGCTTAGAAATTACAGAAACTCAATTGAAGAGGTAATTATAAGGGCTTGTGGGTGTACAGTTGCCCACAGGCCCAGCTAGTACAAACTCATTACTTTCAGTATGTCGTGCCCGTTTTCCAGAGTTACATACGTATACATACATAACATTTTAAGACTGAGTGTTTCACACATAAGTGCAGTTTCAGTCTCTTGTCCTAATGGCGGCGTTCCAGGCAACCCTGTTAAGGGCTGCTTCACTTGTCAAGTTCTTGGATTTGAGATCGGCACGTATAGTCCGATCCCAGGTCTTCCTCGGTCCACCCCTTGGTGCAGCTCCCTCCACAATCACAGACCTGCATTTTTTCACCCAATTTTGTTCATCCATTCTCTCCACATGTCCATACCATCCCAGTCTACTTGTACGCATCACCTCGCTAATACTCTTTATACCTAAACGTCTCCTCAGCTCAACATTTGTTATTCTATCCTGTAGCCTGGCCCCACACATCCATCTCACCATTCTCATCTCATTACGCTCCATTCTGTTGACATCCTCTACTTTAACGGCCCGTTTCTGAGGCATACGTCATTGCACTTCTAACACATGAGGCATACACCTTTCCCTATCCACATTGGTACTGACATGTTATGATATGGTTTGCAGGTTTGTAACCATGTTTTTTTTCCCCCAACGTTTCCTCTGGACATAGACTTATAGCCTGTATATGTAATCGCTGGGAACGATGAAACCAGGAGGTCTTACTCCAGAATTGCGAGTGTAGCAACGAGACAGGTGAGTTACAATTAGCTCATTCTCAATCTTACTTTCATAGACCTACAGCACTTTTTTGTCTCTCGTTGGCCCGTCGTAGTTTCCACATTTCAAAGGCACAACGCACTGTCTAGGTGTCTCATCTCGCAACCTCGGATAACTCTCTTTCTTGATCGCCACCTATTGAGAATATCACTCACTAGGCACTGCTGCCCATCACACATTTTGAATATGGGACTATTCATACAATGCTAATGTATATTGGAAACAGCAAGGGTATTTTTTATGACATGTTGGTGTATAGGCATGTATAGGTGTTTTATTTTGGTATGTTATGTTTAGAAGCAAATTAATATCATACATTATTTACCTGTAAGATAAGGTTACCACTGTTGAACGGAAGGTCACTGGAAGTCAGATTCCTCTCACTGGTGACTGCACCCATTGTAGCTCCTCCTCCTCCCATATAGCTCCTCCAACCTCCTCCAGAGCTTGCGCCAGACACTAATGTAAATATAATATTCCATCATTAATTATGTTGTATTAATTTAATTTAGTTTAGATTTTATAAAGCAGTATCTGGTATACTTGACTCCAGAAGTTCCCTTACCCCACATGATGCACAAACAGCGCATTGAATAATTTATATGGCTTCAAAGTGACTACCAGATTTGTTTTCCATTATTATTATTGTAGTTAATTTAGTCTGTACAGTATGTGTATCATACTATGTATGTATGTATGAATATACTCAGGCACACACCCCATTGCTGGGGATGGCCGACATGAGACAGAGCCCAAGCAGTAACACCATTTAAAAAAATCCTATTCTCAAGGTCCGGGACCACTTTCACATTTCCTCGCCCGTTTCTCTGTCTCGTCGAGTAGGAGAATTATACAAGGGGAGGAGGATTCCTAGCCCCCTGCCCCCTATCATGGTGTATCATAGTGTACTAAAGAATAATCCTCAACATCAGTAGCCAGATAAGCAATGTAAACAGGTGGGGTAAAGAATCCTCAAGAGCTAACTTTACCACATGTAATGCTGTTTTTATTGCAATATTAATTCAGAATAAAAAAATAAAAAAATTAGTCTTCCTGAACTTTTGTGAATAGTTATCATTATTCTGAGTATCTGCACAATACCTAATAAACGTAAAATTCATATATTAAAATACTTTGTAAACTAAAATGAAAAATATATTTGGGAAAAAAATAAAAATAATAATAATGTATAGGCCTATTACCATCATGTGATTCCTGAGGAGTCTGGTTCCATTGAGACCCCTGGATCGGCAATAGCGATGGGTTCCACTCGTCTCTCTGGTCCAGTTGGTCATCCTCATCCAACTCGTCGTTCAGCAGGGAGGAAACAAAATTGAGATCCAAGGACGAGAGAGACCGAGGAGAACTGGACCTGGTGGATGTAGGCAGGTCATGGGTAGCTTGTAGATTGTCAGGTTGAAAAGTGTCAATACCAGGTTGAGCAGCGAAGAGAGAAGGGAGTAGGGTCGATTGTGACGGAACGGAGGATATTGCCTGGTTTAACTCACTCAGGTTGTAGGAATCCGCAGGCAGTGGAGGATCATTTGGGAGAGCATAGTTTCTCAAATTATAGGATGCCCCAGGTACCAGATTTTGTGATGAGAGAGAGGGAGGATTGGTAGACATTTGATTCTGTGGAGGGAGAGAATAGTTGTTCGGATTGTAGGACGACCCTGATAGTAGATTATGTGGAGAAAGCACGTAATTGTTCGGATCATAGGGCGTCCCTGGAAGTAAATTCTGTGAAGATTGTGTCAAATTATAGTGCGCCTCAGATGTCAAACTCTGCGATGCCACCAAATAGCTCCCCTCCCCTGGTGCCAAGACCTCTCGCGTTGGTGCCATTGGAGGTAAAAAGAGGCTATTGAAGGGTGGCAGAGGGCCCCCGGAGGTCCTCTCACGGCTCCCTGTTCCTAGCTTACCCTCCTTTTGATTGCTCATGATGGAGGCTCAACTGTAGCTGAGGGTTTGGACCCAAGAATTACTGTGGTGATTATAACGTCGCGTAGCAGAGGATGGAATGGGTTATAGTATTGTATGGTTATGATGGTGGGAACTGTAGCAGAAATGGAACAGCTGAAGTATTGCTATGATGGATATGATTGGTGAGTTGTGGAGCTAGAGGCTTCAAAATAATTGCCGACTGATAGGCTAATGCAAATATCTCCCGATTGATAAATGCCGATCAAAATAACTCCAGATTGATGATTGACTGTGCTAAAAGCTCCAGATTGGCGAAAGGTGATGCTAGAGGCTCCAGATTGATGACATACGATGCTAGAAGCTTCAGATTAGTCACAGACGATGCTAAAGGCTTCAGATTGATGAACAACTATGCTAAAAGCTTCAGATTAGTCACAGACAATGCTAGAGGGTTAAAATTGATGTCATACGATTTTAGAGGCTTCAGTATGATGACAGACGATGCTAGAGGCTTCAGATTGTTGACAGACGATGCTAGAGGCTTCAGAATGATGACAGACGATGTTAGAGGCCTCAGATTGATGACAAACGATGTTAGAGGCTTCAGATTGATGATAAATGATGGTAGAGGCTTCAGAATGATGACAGACGATATTGAAGGCTTCAGATTGATTAAACACGATGCTAGAAGCTTCAGATTAGTTACATAAGATGTTACAGGCTTCAGATTGATGACAGACGATGCTAAACAACTTCAGATTATTCACAGACGATGTTAGGGGTTTCAGAATGACGACAGACGATGCTAGAGGTTTCAGGTTGACGACAGACGATGCTAGAGGTTTCAGGTTGACGACAGACGATGCTAGAGGCTTCAGGTTGATGACAGACGATGGTAGAGGCTTCAGGTTAGTCACGACTGAACGGTGCTTGAATATTATAATTAACGATTGGCGATGCAAGAAGCTTCAAACTGCCTATCGGTATCACTAGGGGCTTCCAATTGGTGACTAGCGACACTAAAGAGGCTTCGGTTGAACAGGAGCAGCGAGGAAAAGTTTTCAACAAGGACTCACTATCCATTCTGAGCTAGGATGGTGGGAGAGTGTACTTATATAGCGAACAGGTCACGGCCTACGCTAGACGGTACAAACGTGGATCGAACTAGTCGCAAGCCAGTCTGGCCAGGTTCTATACGGCGCTAGGCTAGGCTTCCACCTACCGTTCATCATTAAGGGACCCCACCTCGCTTTGTTTCTCTTTCTCTCCCTCTCTCTTTGGCTTGTATCCATTCGGCTCCATTCAGCCTACTATTTTAACACGCTTGCCCCATCCAGGTGTCAATATTTTCCTGGCGAGCGGTAGCGAGCCAGCATATATATTTTTGTTTTGACAGCAAACTAAATTTGTACATTTTTCGATAGAAAAATTTCTCCGGCGAAGCCGGATTTCTCCATACAATGCTGGCTCGCTATCGCTCGCCAGGAAGAGATCCACACCTGGTTGGGGATAAACGTCTTAAAACAGTTGGCTGAATGGGGCCGAATGGATACAAGCCAGGGAAAGAGAAAAGGAGAGAAAGATGAAAAAAGCCGGTGACATCCCTTAATTTGCGCGATTGTCGGCGATTACATTATTACCAGATTAGATTTTTGGTGACATAATTCTTAAAACAAATTAATATATTAAATCCCTCAGCATACCGCGTACGGTACCAGATTAGACAGAATTATCAAAACAAATTAATGTATTTAATCTCCGTATACCGCGAAGCATTCAATGTAAAAGATTAGGGTTAAGAAAATTATATATGAAATCATTAGGTATATTGATAGTCATTTACCTTTTTATCATTATTTATTATGTTTTTTACACCAACCAACTTCACATCTAAACTCAATTAATGAAATCAACAAATACGTGTGGCACTCTGAGGACTCGAACCCAGGATACTCACATCGAAATTCTCGGCACTATGCATTACGCTATCAAGACAGTTAATGGTATGTTAGTTATGTACAGTTATGTTAGATGAATTATTTAATTGCAAAATAGCCTACCTTTATAGGAGTATATTATTACTGATACTTTAATTATCATTTTCCTTACAGTGTTTTTTTGTTAACTCTGGCTATTACTAGACGATTTTGAAGCCGATTTCCCTTAATTTGCAGGAACGCTATCGATCGCCCCGAAAAAATCAATGCCCTAAATAGAATGACAGTCTTACAATCAACGCCCTAAATAGAATGACAGTCTTACAATCAACGCCCTAAATAGAATGACAGTCTTACAATCAACGCCCTAAATAGAATGACAGTCTTACAATCAACGCCCTAAATAGAATGACAGTCTTACAATCAACGCCCTAAATAGAATGACAGTCTTACAATCAACGCCCTAAATAGAATGACAGTCTTACAATCAACGCCCTATTTAGAATGACAGTCTTACAATCAACGCCCTATTTAGAATGACAGTCTTACAATCAACGCCTTAAATAGAATGAGTCTTACAATCAACGCCCTATTTAGAATGACAGTCTTACAATCAACGCCTTAAATAGAATGACAGTCTTACAATCGCCACACTAATAAGGTAAATCGTCTTAAGGGGGGTCACCTGCTTTTTTTCTCTTGCTCACTATTTCTCTGGCTTGTATCCATTCGGCCCCATTCAGCCAACTGTTTTAAGACGTTTATCCCCATCCAGGTGTCGATTTCTTCCTGGCGAGCGATAGCGAGCCATCATTGTATGGAGAAATCCGGCTTCGCCGGAGAAATTTTTCTATCGAAAAATGTACAAATTTAGCTTGGTGTAAAAAAAAAGTATCTACTGTATATATATATATATATATATGCTGGCTCGCTACCGCTCGCCAGGAAAATATTGACACCTGGATGGGGGTAAACGTCTTAAAACAGTAGTCTGAATGGGGCCGAATGGATACAAGCCAAAGAGCAAGGGAGAGAGAGAGAAAAAAAATGAGGTGGACCCCCTTAAAATGGCTAAAGTAATGGGGCGATACGGATAGTGCAAAACATACCACCCACGCATTAGATAGGGTCAAGGGATTATGTTACGCTATGATCGGCGTGAGACTTATAGATTAGATTAGCTGCCACAACTATCATAAGACTCGACCAGACCGCACCGTGAACATGAAAGGGTATGAAGAAAGTATATAGAATCATTGGGTAGTTTGGCAGTAATTTACCTCTCTATCCTTGCATTTGTGGGTTTATTATTACAAATATACTTTTGATATTGTACATTATTATGGACCCTATAATTTCACTTTTATATATATTTAAATCCATATTTTTGACAGACCAGAGGTTGCTAAAAAAGTAAGGGAATACTTTAACAATATACTGTATATATATGTATATATATATATATATATATATATATATATATATATATATATATATATATATATATATACACCGGTATATATATATATATATACCCGGTATATATATATATAGATGGGTATTAAAGGGTATATAAAGGGTTCATAATAATCGATCCATTTAAAGGTATATTGGTGGTAATATACCAGTCTTAAACAAGGATACAACGGTAATTCTCTATCTATATATCTATCTATCTATCTATCTGTCTATCTATATATCTATTGATCTATCTACCCATATATAATATCCATCTATCCACCCACATATCTCCCTCACCCCAATACACACACACACACATATATATATATACTGTATATATATATATATATATATATATATATATATATATATATATATATATATATATGCACAGTATACACATGTATAAGTATACATTTCATACAGAGATAGATAGAGAGTTGTATGATAAATAGTGGAAATATATAAAACCATAAGCATAATAGTTTACATAATGAACATATTTTGCTATAAAAATCTTGGTAATACTTTAGTAATCAAGATTGGTACAACTATTCACTTTCAGCTACCAAAACAAAAACTATAAGAATAATAATACTAATACAATTATACATAAATAACACTAATTTTTGTGTGTCTGAAAAGGTAATTAATGTGTCCATTACAGCCTTCCCATATATAGGAATATTGGTGGTAATAAACCCATCTATTATAAGGATAGAAAGTTAAATCGCCATAATTTGTATCCAAAGATTTGATTATAACTTTTTCATACCCTTGATTTGTTAGTGTACCGCGAATGTCTGTCCGCGACAATACTTTGAGTCATCCCCAAGTGACAGGTGTTGTACCTTGATGTGTTGGTGTTGTGTTGACTACTTGTATCATTGTGTGGCTTTCAGGTACTGTACGTTCTAACTTTCTAACTCTCTCTCTCTTTTCTAGCGGGGCCATCATCCAATAGTGATCAAGGGTTAATGGGATCCATTTGGGTACCAAATGAAGGATCTGACAAAGTTTCATCGAAATTCATTAGTTTATTCTCAAGATATTATGTGAACAGACAAACAGATAGACAGATTCACATACAGACAAACCCTTTACAGGTATCTATTACAACAGTTAATGAGGCATGTATAAGGACACAATTATTATAACGTGTTATTCCGTGGTATAGTATTGGAGATAATGTCCTATCAATATATGGGGACCAAGGTTCCCACCCAACATTGGGATCATCCAGTCATCTCTACAATGGTTGTATGAATCCCACAAGTAACCAAGAACAAGTACATCGAGTATTGTGAATATCCAGCAAAAACTGCTCATGGCCATATTGTGGGGGGGGGGGGTTTCCAACAAGGGGGGAGGGAGCTTCATCCAATGTTAACCATAAATTTATGTGAACCTTTTGGGCACCCAATAAAAGGACTGACCAAGTCTCATTTCAATTAATGAATTCGTTCTCGAGATAATTTGTGAACGGGCGGGCAGCCAAACACACAGAAAACTCGCAAGGGCGGAAACAATAGCGGAGCGCTACGGTATGGTATTACGTCACCCCCAAGTTATAAGGGAAGTGCCCCGTTGTACGTTGGTGTTACTGGCGTCATCACTACCCATACCTCATACCACTGTGTGTTTCATGTATTATACGCTCTCTCTCTCTATCTCTTTTCTTGAACAAAGTGATTAAGGTTAGTGGGATCTGCTGCACGGTATGGACAGAGACAAGGTACAATAGGTGAAACAGAAGACAGTAGTGGTGACAGTGGTATGGTTTAAGTTGTTTGTGTTTTGTTGCTGTCTAGGCGATTACATGTAAGAACTCATGTAAGAAACCAGATGTGGTCCAAAAATACCACCCACGGGTTAGATATGGTCAAGGATCGTGTTACGCTATTATTTGCGTTAGACTTATTATAGATTAGATTAGCTGACACAACTATCATAAGACTCGTCCACACCACACTGAAAAATGAAAAGGTAATAAAAAAGGTATATAAAATCACTGGGTGTTTTTACATTAATATACATTTCTATCGTTGCATTATGTGGGTTTATTATTTCTAATATACCTTTAATAGGGTTTATTATTATGGACACTTTAATTACCCTTTTCATACCTTTATAACCCATAATATTTGACAGACCAGAGCTTGCTAAACAAAATAAAAACATAAATAGGGAATGCTCTATCTCACTCTCGTCTCTTAGTTATAACAGAAAGAAAAGTTTCATCATTACATAGGAAGCGGTAATTAAAGTACCACCCTTAACTCTTTTAAGGGGGTAGTACTCGCTTTTTCTGGACCCCTTCTCCCTCATGTTTAGCATATTAGTTTTGAGGTTTAAAGACGTTCGTTCCGTTAGGTTGGCGATTTTGAGACTTCGCTTAATTTTGTTGTCAATATTAAGACCTTTCGTGCCCTTTAGGTGTCGATTTTTTCCTGGCGAGCGATAGCGATAATCTAATTTTAGAAGGAACAGGTCTTCGGCCTGCACATTTTTCTACCGAAAAATGTACAAATTTATCTTGAAACGGGGTCTAGGGGGTGTTTTTCTAAGCTTGTCCATGGCCACGATAGGCTACAGTATAATTATATGATATGTATTTTATCTAATATAATGTTCATTCTCGAGGGAAACAACATGGCGTCTATGAAAACAACAAATGGTTAGCGGGTAATTCTCCCTATAAACGTTGAGACACGCGAGCAACACCTTGAGTACAAAGGAGTACAAAGGAAATCAAGCAACAACAGATCTAGTGACCCTTCTAGGTTGCTTGTCCTCCAAAACACTGAGGATCAAGTGTCCAAACAGTGGTTTAGAGTGGGTAAGGGAACATTGGAAAGGGAATTACTGCCCTGGAACTAATGTCCGTGGCAGGATTAGGAAGTTAGTAGAGGACAGATGGGTTAGTAACTGAGGGGGGGATAAAATAAAGTTATTCATTTACAAACGCAGTCAGTCGCGGGTTTGATGCGAGATATTTGTCTAGGCGGAGTTTAAATGAATCAACGGTGATGCAGTCTATAACGTTTCGGGGAAGCCCATTCCACAAGTTGACAACTTGATTGAAGAAGAAATTCTTAGATTCGTGCGAGTTAAAAGATTTACCAATAATTTTGCAACCGTTTCCCCGCGTGTAATTAGATTGGTCGATAGTGAAGTACTTACTACAGTTCATATTGTCGATGCCTTTGATGATTTTGAACACTTGAATTAAGTCACCTCTTAGGTGAGTAAGTACTTGTTATGAGCTCTGTATCTGTGTGTGTGTGGGTTTGTGTAGTGTATGTGTGTGTGTGGTGTATGTATGTAGTGTGTGTGTGTGTGTATGTAGTGTGTGGTGTAGTGTGTGTGTGTGTGTATGTAGTGTGTGGTGTAGTGTGTGTGTGGTGTAGTGTGGTGTGTGTGGTGTAGTGTGTGTTTGGTGTGTATGTGTGTGATGTAGTGTGTGTGATGTAGTGTATGTGTGAGTGTAGTGTAGTGTGTGTGATGTAGCGTATGTGTGTGTGTGTGTGTGTGGTGTGGTGTAGTGTGGTGTGTATGTGTGGGTGTGGTGTAGCGTGGGTGTGATGTAGTGTGGTGTGTATGTGTGTGGTGTATTAGGTGTGTGTGTGGTGTGTATGTGTGGGTGTGGTGTAGTGTGGGTGTGATGTAGTGTGGTGTGTATGTGTGTGGTGTCAAGCTCTGTAGGTGGTGTGTGGTGTAGTGTGTGTGGTGTAGTGTGTGTGAGGTGTGGTGTAGTGTGTGTGTAGTATGGTGTGTATGTGTGGGTGTGGTGTAGTGTGGGTGTGATGTAGTGTGGTGTGTATGTGTGTGGTGTATTAGGTGTGTGTGTGGTGTAGTGTGTGTGGTGTAGTGTGTGTGAGGTGTGGTGTGTATGTGTGTGGTGTGGTGTAGTGTATGTGTAGTGTGGTGTGTATGTGTGGGTGTGGTGTAGTGTGGGTGTGATGTAGTGTGGTGTGTATGTGTGTGGTGTATTAGGTGTGTGTGTGTGGTGTAGTGTGTGTGTAGTGTGGTGTGTATGTGTGGGTGTGGTGTAGTGTGGGTGTGATGTAGTGTGGTGTGTATGTGTGTGGTGTATTAGGTGTGTGTGTGTGGTGTAGTGTGTGTGTGGTGTGTATGTGTGTGTGTGGTGTGTATGTGTGTGTGTGGTGTGTATGTGTGTGGTGTGGTGTGTATGTGTGGGTGTGGTGTAGTGTGGGTGTGATGTAGTGTGGTGTGTATGTGTGTGGTGTATTAGGTGTGTGTGTGTGTGTGTGTTGTGTAGTGTGTGTGTGGTGTAGTGTGTGTGTGTGTGTGGTGTAGTGTGTGTGTGTGTGTGGTGTAGTGTGTGTGTGGTGTAGTGTGTGTGTGGTGTATGTGTGTGTGTGTGGTGTAGTGTGTGTTTGGTGTGTATGTGTGTGGTGTAGTGTGTGTGATGTAGTGTATGTGTGTGTGTGTGGTGTAGTGTGTGTGTGTGTAGTGTGGTGTGTATGTGTGTGTGTGGTGTGTATGTGTGTGGTGTATTAGGTGTGTGTGTGGTGTAGTGTGTGTGTGTGTATGTAGTGTGTAGTGTGTGTGTATGTAGTGTGTGTGGTGTGGTGTGGTGTGTGTGTGTATGTAGTGTGGTGTAGTGTGTGTGTGGTGTAATGTGTGTGTGTATGTAGTGTGTGTGTGGTGTGTGTATGTAGGGTGTGGTGTGTGTATGTAGTGTGTGTGTGTTGTAGTGTGTGTGTGTGTATGTAGTGTGTGTGGTGTGTGTATGTAGTGTGTGGTGTGTGTATCTAGTGTGTGGTGTGTGTATGTAGTGTATGCGTGTGTGTGGTGTAGTGTGTGTGTGTGTGTGTGTGTGTGTGTGTGTCTGTGGTGTGTGTATGTAGTGTGTGTATGTAGTGTGTATGTGGTGTGCGTGTATGTAGTGTGTGTGTGTCTGTGGTGTGTGTATGTGGTGTGTGTATGTAGTGTGTAAAAAAAAAAAAAAAAAAAAAAAAAAAAAAAAAAAAAAAAAAAGGAAACATGCTTACATTACTGAAATGTTTGTGGACATGCAGTAATGCAAGTAATGGTCACTCTTCTGTAAATCTAAAATGGCTTACTTAAGAATGGGAAAGGGGTGGGACCTTCTATTTAAAAAAAAAAAAAAAAAAAGTATGTAGTGTGTGGTGTGTGTATGTAGTGTGTAGTGTGTATATGTGTGTGTGGAAGGGTGATATACGGATAGAGATCGTGTAAGAGAAGGACACAGCTAGAAGCTTCTGCTGATATTTGTTTCCTTTTCTCTACTCGCTGTCTCTCCTTTGTCTAACCTCCTAATTAACCCTTTGAGTACCAGCGACATGTGTTATATTTCACTCTACCTGTATTTAGACGATATTATGAAGCTCAGGAAGGATCTGTGGTAGTTATAAAGCTGGTCGAGATAGTATGAAGCTGTATTATTGCTAAAGGTCCTTCCTAAACTGAATGAAATATATTAATAGTTGCCAAAATAGAATGCAAATGATGTCGACGGTGCTCAAGGGGTTAATAATCCTTTGAGGGTTTATATTTGTGGAGGGAAGGATTACGACTCGAATTGAACAAAACAAAAACAAATATCAACAGGATTTCCCAATTTGTGTTCATATTGTTTTAACTTGTTACTAAATTATTGCAATTGTGTTTATGTAGTTCAATATTGTTATCCATGGGCAATATATCTGATAAACATCCTAATTTGCGTATATGATGTAAACAAAAATAAGTATATCGAGTTCATTAACTTATTATGATAACAATTTTAAGTTACTATTGATGTACACCTATCAATGGCTCGTGACTGAGGACAACATACAATCAAACATTGGTAGCTTCAGGCCATTATACGTGTTGCGTACTTTAAGGGGAGACTGGCCGTTTGTTTGGTCTATTAATTCATTTATTCATATATTTTGTTAGTTTCCTCCATAGACCTCCATCAAGCTTAGAAAAACACACCCTAGACCTCCCTTCAAGATAAATTTGCACACTTTTCGGTAGAAAAATTTCCCAGCCGAAGGCCGGTTCCTCTTAAAATTGCAGGCTCACTATCGCTCGCCAGGAAAACATCGACACCTAAATGGCACGAAAGGTCTTAAAATTGACAATGTAATGGGGCGAAAGGTGTTAAAATCGCCAAACTAATGGGATTATAGTCTTATAATCTCAAAAATAGTGGGCTAAACATTAGGGAGAAGGGGGTCCAGAAAAATGGTCTGCCTCCCCTTAAGAAGGATGTTGGAGTCGAAGGGTTGATTAAGATAGCTTGTCGCCTTTTATTTCCTAAACTAAACACATTCGTCTATAGTGACAGCCAAATTAAAGTGAAGAAAGGCTTTATCATACATTGTTAAACAATATCCGTCAACTTAACAGTAAAAGACCGTAAATTATGACGTACGAAAGCCTTTTTCAATGTTATGGTTTTTAACAGTGGGAAAACTATTCCTCTATTAATATTCCATGCGAGGAACGCATAACCTACTAATTAATCGTTTTCAATCTGACATATTTGGAAGCTTAGCGAAACCCTATATTAAATGTTAAAAATATTAATCAAACGATATGACTATATACCTGACAATAGACCACCTTTTACATTGTACCATAGGTAGTGAATGGTAGGGTATGATAGCTTAGTCTATGTTATGTTTGATGATTATGTTAGGTTATATTAGGTTTGGTTATTATCTGTTACCTTAGGTTATAATGGGTTAGACTTTAGTAGGCTAGGTTAGGATATAATATGCCTTGTTATAATAGGGTAGATTAGAGACAAAGCCTTGTGTGCTATCCATTTCTTCCACAATTCTTTATTTGAGGTTATGTCATCTCTGTTATTTTTAGGTCTTGACCACCTCGCTTCGATCGTAAAATCTGTGTGGTCAGTGTATGTAAATCTCTCTCTCTCTATCTCTCTTCGCTCTCTACCCTTTGCAGCACTCCGCCTTGAATCCCTCAAAGTTCACCTACAACACATCCCCTCCTCCATCTCCTCTCCCTCCACAATACCCGTATCTACCTCAATACCACTCCCCTCTTCCTCCCATCCCATTTCCTTCCACACTTCGAACTCTCTCCTCAATGGTGGGATTATCCAGCCAATTGCCGACTTGCGAGTTTCGTTCTATAAGGAAGTTGGAGCTGTAGACAACGATATTTAACAGAATTTACAGCTAAAATACGATCGTAGTACATTTATAAATACATAACACCCAATTCAACGTACCATTTATCCATCAGACACGTACACTCGCTCCAAGAAGTATCTGCACCCCTATGCCGATCCCCTGGTGTGTACAGCTCGGTAGGGTTGGCACCTCTGCCTGCAACTATATCCATGTGTCAAGAGACGATCGTCTCTGACACATGGATATAGTTGCAGGCTGAGGTGCCAACCCTACCGAGCTCTACCCACCAGGTGATCGGCGAAGGGGTGCAGATACTTCTTGGAGCGAGTGTACATTATTTTTTGCATTTCTGTTAAATATCGATGTTCACGGTTCCAACTTCCTTATAGCCTGAAACTCGCATGTCAATTAAACTCCTCAAACAACTCCTCTGGCACACCTTTACCCCTTCACGGTCCTGAAATCCATACATTTCTCGGATTCGATGACACCGATCCGTCCTTCAGAAAATTGTCAACACTCCGAAACCTCGCCGGATCTCCCACAACAAAATGCGAACGCACCCCGGACACTGATAGTCAACGTACAGTCACTTATCAAAATTTGTGGACCCCATAATTATGCTTTTCTTTATGATTTTGGGATGGAACTAGCTTTACAATAAACAGTTTATATAGTTTTGTAGTTGATGTATAGACAATTATATTCATAAATTCGTTTCCAGAGACATACTTCCATAATTAGAAATAGGTCACGTGACGTCCACGATTTTTTATGAGTGACTTTACCTCCCACTACAGCGTCGATTCCCATCCAACAACAGATCTTACCGCCTAATCCGAGCATAAACCGTCCAAATGATATCTGCAGCCCCCACAGCTCCCATCATTTCAATAATCTTCTAAACAATAGTAAACCTGAACTTTTAATTAAGGGGAGATGGTTCACTTTTTGGGCGATTTTCGCATGTATTCATTATTTGTCTAGTTTCCTCCCTAGACCTCCATCAAATAAAAAAAAAAAAATCCATTAGATCCCCCTTCTAGATTAATTTGTAAATTTTTCGGTAGAAAAATTTCCCGGCCGAAGGCCGGTTCTTCCAACATTACAGGCTCACTATCGTTCGCCAGGGAAAACATGGACACCTAAATAGCACGAAAGATCTAAATATTGACGAAGAAATGGGGCGAAAGGTCTTAAAATCGACTAACTAATGGGGCAAACATCTTAACATCTGAAAAATAGCGGGGTTAAACACGAGGGAGAAAGTGTTCCAGAAAACCGGCCCATGTCCCCTCAATATACTATACTAAGGAACAAAATCAATGAACTCAAATGCTTACTACAGCTTGAAATTGTACATATTATTAGCATAACAGAAACCCATTTAAATTTTGTAGATAAGGACTTTGTATTTGAATATGCTTTTGAAGGATACAAGTTATTTTATAAAACGAGACAAGATGGGAGAAAGGGCGGAGATGTCTGCATATACGTAAACGATAACCTTCAACCTAAAGAGATAAAACTCCCAGAGAACAATAGTGAAATTATAAATGTGCAAATAACTTCCAACAAAAAAGAAAATTAACCTAACAACATTTTATGGACCGCCAAGCTACAATGAAAATGAAGACAAGCATCTTTACGAAATACTACAATCAACTCTCGACAGTAATGACAGCATTATTTTGGGATATGCAAACCTACTATAGATTGGAATCTTGTCCACGCCAATAATGCAGCATCAAACAAAATTATAGATTTTATCCAAAATAACTTTCTCCACCAAATTGTAACAGCACTTACCAGAGAAAACAACGTTCTTGCTCTTGTTATCTGCACACATGAAAACTTAATCTCTAAACTGAAAGTTGGAGAACATCTGGCAACTTCAGATCATAAAATTATTCAATGTAGTATCAATCTCCAACACACAGAAATTAGGATATAGTGTTGGTGTAGTCAGAATATAGTGTTGGTGTAGTCAGAATATAGTGTTGGTAGTCAAATATAGTGTTGGTGTAGTCAGAATATAGTGTTGGTGCAGTCAGAATATAGTGTTGGTGTAGTCAGAATATAGTGTTGATGTAGTCAGAATATAGTGTTGGTGTAGTCAGAATATAGTGTTGGTGTAGTCAGAATATAGTGTTGGTGTAGTCAGAATATAGTGTTGGTGCAGTCAGAATATAGTGTTGGTGTAGTCAGAATATAGTGTTGGTAGTCAGAATATAGTGTTGGTGTAGTCAGAATATAGTGTTGGTGTAGTCAGAATATAGTGTTGGTGTAGTCAGAATATAGTGTTGGTGTAGTCAGAATATAGTGTTGGTGTAGTCAGAATATAGTGTTGGTAGTCAGAATATAGTGTTGGTAGTCAGAATATAGTGTTGGTAGCCTATAGTCAGAATATTGCCCTCTTATCTTCCTTATCTCTACGTACAGTCAACATTTATAGTTCCCTGACAACCTTACCCATTAAGGGGCTAGTGGCTGGTGTTTTGTTCTATTCATTTATTTATTCATTTATATTTTAGTTTCCTCGCTAGACCTCCATCAAGCTTAGACAAACCCCCCCTATACCCCCCCCCCCCCCCTTCAAGATAAATGTGTACATTTTTCGGTAGAGAAATGTCACGGCCTAAGGCCGTTTCCTCCTAAAAGTACAGGCTCGCTATCGCTTGCCAGAATAAAATCGACACATATATATCACGAAAGGTCTAAAAATGTACAAGGAAATGGGGCGAAAGGTGTTAAAATCGCCAAACTAATGGGCCGAACGTCATACAATCTCGAAGCTAATAGGACAAAACAGGAAGGAGAAAAGGGACCAGAAATACGGCCCATCTCCCCCTAACTGCATAATTATAAGTTACGGTCACATTTTGTTTGACAGTCATGTGTTTGTGAAAGTTCTATGATTTTATTAACCCCTTCTTTACCGGAACTTCGTTTTCATTTTATTCTAGCTATACAGTATTTAGAGGATTGTGTGCAATTTAAGAAAGCTCTGTGGAAGAAAAAAAGGGTTAAGTGAGATAGATCGAAGCCTGTTAATTGTTGGGAGCCCTTTTAAAACTGGAGAAAATTGTCTAATAGTAGGCCTACCCAGAATAATGTTATAAAGACGTCGTCGGTACAGAAGGGGTTAAGCGTTATTTCCACATAGCGATTTTTATGAGTTCTTTTGCTTTTATCTTGTGTAGTCCCACAGTTTTGGTTTGTTTATTTTGCAAGTTTTACATTATAAGTTATGGGTTGTAAAACGGTATAGACTATATAATAAGTATATATAGATCATTGTGTGTATTGATAGTGATTTACCTGTCTAACCTTGTATAGAAGGGTTTATTACAGCACTAGCCTATACCTTTAAGGGCCAGGTAGTCGCTTTTTATGGATTTCCTTCTCCCTCATGTTTAGCATATTAGTTTTGAGATTTTAAGAAGTTCGTTCCATTAGCTTGTCGATTTTAAGACCTTTCGCCTCATTTATTTGTCAATATTCAGACCTTTAGTGTCATTAAGGTGTCGATTTTGATGGAGGTCTTGCGAGGAAACTCAAACATTTATAAATTAATTACTACATAGGCCAAAAAAACAAGAACTACCCCCTTAAATCTTTAAATTGTTAAGGACACTTTAATTACCCTTGTCATACCCCTTACTTTTTAGTTAGTACGGTACAGTCAGCATAATAAGTGATGTCTAGGCACCAAGTATGTTTTGATCAATAATTAGTATCAGTAATATCTAAAACTTGATTTATTCGTTTCAAGTGAGATTATACCAACATGTTCCTACACTTACCCACCCTATTCAACATCTGCCATACATTAATACAGTACAGAGCGAGGCAAACGCAATGACAGCTGGGGCATGACTTATTAGCGCCACTGTACTTACTGTTGATAACACTAAAGATCCTGCAGTGAGAAAGAACGGCCATAATTTCCGTTAACCCCTCAGCACCATGACACCTTGTTACCTTTGATTCTGGGTAAATTTAGATGATTTTATGCAGATTAAGAAGGACCTATGTTATTAAAAGGGTTTATCGAGATCGTACCTATCCATTCGAGTCGTCGAGGTAGATTATATACTAAATATAATCATCAAATTATGCTGGGAATTACGTCATGGTGGTGAAGGGGTTGGTACGAGGATTATCAATGGACGGGCTGATATTATATTTATCATCATATAGAAGTTAAGGGGACAGTGGCTGATTTTTTGGCCTATTAATTCATATATTCATATTTTGTGTATAGTTTCCTTGCTATAGCCTTCCCTCAAACTTAGAAACACATCCCCTAGACCTCCCCCCTCAAGATAAATTTGTAAATTTTTTGGTAGAAAAATTTGCCGGCCAAAGGCCGGTTCCTCTTATAATTAAAGGCTCGTTTTCGCTCGCCAGGAAAAAATCGACAACTAAATGGCACGATAGGTCTTACATTTGACAACGAAATGGGACGAAAGGTTCTTAAAATCGCCAAAGTAATGGGCCTAACGTCTTAAAATCTGAAAACTAATGGGGCTAAACATGGGGAAGAAGGGGGACCAGAAAAACGACCCATCTCCCCCTAATGATATGCACGAGACGGTGAGACCCCTCCATTAAAATGACGCCTTCTTTACATTATATTTTCGATAACATTAACCCCTTCCTTACCGACGGCGTCCTTTTAACTTTATTCTGGCTACTATTAGACGTTTTTCTTCAGTTATAAAAGGGCCTCCAGCAATTAACAGGCTTCAAAATATCTCCCTTAACCCTTTTTACTACCACAGTTCCTTCTCAAACTGCGCAAATTCGTCTAACTATAACTAGAATAATATGAAAAAGACGATGCCGGTACAGAAGGGGTTAAGCGATTGTATGCTGTTTAAGAAAGTCCTATGATATTCAGATGGTTTATTGAGATGTCGAGAGTTCTATCAGTATACATAAGCTATAGCCAATCGTCTATAAGGGTAGGCAGAAAAAGACAATAAAAGTACGGTCGCGCTAATAAGTCATTCTCAGCTGTCATTACGTTTGGCTCGCTCTGTGCTGTATTTATGTCTGTCAGATGTTGAATAGGGTGGGTAAGTGTAGGAACATGTTTGTATATTTCACTCGATATGAAGAAATTAAGTATAGATAATGCTGATACCAATTATTGATCAAAATATACTTAGTGCTGAAACATCACTTATTAGCGCGACTGTACGTGATCGGGCTGAAGGGGGTAATTAGAGAACACCAATAGTGAACCAAAGTTATCAATATACTCCATCAGTGTTTCGAGATAGGTGTGATTTTGTGTGTGTTTTTGTTTTTGTTTTTGTGTGTTTTTTTTTTTGTTATGGGGGGGGGGGGGTGTTCTTGTTTTGGCTCTGTCTCGAGTAGGCCACCCCCAATTTTAAAAAAAATTGGGTATGTGCCAGAGTATATGTATGTATATATGTGTGTATGTATATACGTATGTATGTATGTAGTGTATCTATTTATGATCCAAACACTGGCCACTGTCCACTGGAGATCCTATATAAACAGTGATCGGCCAACCTCCGCCATCTTGGTACCGTTGGTGATATTTTCTTCTGTTTACACTCAGATATCTCCATACCCATAATTAGAGGAGCACCCGGCAGGCTACATACCTCCGCCTACGATGGCGGAGGTATGTGCTCTGCCAATAACTTCCTTAACCCCTACTGTACCGGCGACGTATTTTTCCTTATATTATGGCAACTGTTAGACGATTTTATTAAGATTAGGAAGGACCTCTAGCAATAATAAGGTTTCAACCTATCTCAACAACCACTTTTAACTACTGCAGAGCCTTCCTAAGCTACTACATAGTATCGTCTAAATATAGCTAGAATATAATATAACACGTCGCTGGTACTCAAAGGGTTAATTGCACGGCTTCTTTCTTGACGCATATCCTATCTGCCCACCACATTTCGTAAGCATCGGTTCATAACTTTTTGAGATATCTTGTTTACAGCCATACAGACAAACATTCACATGGAGGTCATGGATACAGGAATACTATGTCTTGGCTATTACTGAGGGATTTAGAAAGGATCTGTGGCGGTTAAAGGGTATATTGGAATTTTTACCCCTTTGATTGCTAGAGGTTCTTCCTAAGCTGTATACAATCGTCTAAAATTTGTTTGAAGATAAAGTAAAAAGTGCATCCCAATACTTTAATGTTTACAAATAATAATAAACCATAAACATCATCGTATGCTGATAGTTAAGTACATTCTTTCTGCTCCAAGCTACACATAATATATATATATATATATATATATATATATATATATATATATATATATATATATATATTGTGTGTATTTGTACATGTATGCGTGTGTGTGTGTGTTTAAAATGACTGCAGGTTTCTTTATTCATAATCACACATATTCTCTCTCTCTCTCTATGTCCATAGTTACACTGAATTCCAATCGAAGCAGCGGTGGTATGAAGGAAATATCAAGGGCTAAGAGCTAAAATTACCAATATCAAATATCAGTGCAAGAGGAACAAAGATGTCCTCCTCCCCCCCCCCCCCACCCCTCTCTCTCTCTCTCTCTCTCTCTCTCTCTCTCTCTCTCTCTCTCTCTCTCTCTCTCTCTCTCTCTCTCTCTCTCTCTCTCTCTCTCTCTCTCTCTCTCTCTCTCTCTCTCTCTCTCTCATTTGAATGGCTACATCAAAGGCAGAAGTACAATGTCCTGTATCACATCATATCTCTCTAACCATAGGTGTAACTTTACTGTATTTTTAGATTTAAAGGGTGCATTTGATGTAGCAAACAGGGATGTAATACTTTGCGAGTTGGCGAAAATGGGTGTAAAAGGTAAACTATTGGGCTGGATCAAGGAATACCTCAGCAATAGAAGTGCATATGTCGTCTTTCAAGGTAAAAAGTCTGAAGTACGTAAGCTTGAGCTGGGTACACCACAGGGGGGAGTATTAAGTCCAATACTATTCAACATATTAATGCACATTATTGTTAGATTCAAATTTCCCAGAGGAATGATCTGTGAAAGCTATGCTGATGATATTTTGATCCAGGCCGATAGTCACAGGGACATGCAACGTGCCCTACACTTGGTAGGAGAAGCTTGTGACCAATTAGGCCTGGCAATATCAACAAACAAAACAAAAGCCATAACAAAAGGTTGGAATCGTAACAAGCCTCTACATATCCATGGTAATGTACTGGAGAGGGTAGACTATTATACATATCTGGGAGTGTATGTTGGGGGACTACAGGCTAATAATGCTGAATTTAATCATGTAATGACCACCTGTAAAAGACGACTAAGGCCCCTTAAAGTAATGTCATGGAAAGGCTTGGGTGCCTCCATCACTATCCTCAGGACCATGTACATTGCCTATATTAGATCAGTAATTGACTACCATGCACCTGCTCTCTCCTGTCTACCTGCTAATCAGATCGAAAAACTTGACAAACTGCAAAATGAGGCCATGAGACTTATTTTTGGATGTCCGAGAAATGTCAAGGTAAAAAATCTTAGATATGAGTTAAATCTATCGTCCATCACTGATAGAATAAAAGAAACAAATATGATAATAGGCATACGAACACTGAGAGACGACAGAGAAACACGACCTAAGACTGCACTAATGGAGCTACTTAGAATAGATGACTTAAAAGGCAGGGACTGGCCACATGTAACTGCTGCTGACATTCTTGACTACCAGCTTACAGACTACTATATCGGTGACTGGCAACTGACTGATCCCACCCCGCCCACCCAGCTTACAGACTACCATCCAGATGACCGGCAATTGAGTGTCCCCCTTCCGCCCTGGGAAGAGGCCACTATTGAGATTATAGTGACTCAACTCGACACAAAAAAGTCTGAGATCCCGTCCTACGCTCTGAAGACAAACTTTATGTCACTAATAGAAGATATGACAGATGAGAACACTGATCAGGTATACTGTGACGGCTCACTTAACACCGTAACTGGGAGGGCAGGAGCTGCCATCACTATTATGAGTGGTGGCAACTTTGCTCAGGAAGACGATGAACTATCCAGGCTACAGGACTGGGCCTCCTCCACTCAAACTGAGCTGGTGGCAATAGCGATGGGAATTGGGAGTATCTTTCGAAGGGGAAAGAATATTCTTATCCTATCTGACAGCAGGGCGGCCTTGGAAGCTATCTCTAGCCCCCAACCCACCTATCCTTTCCTTGTACAAGATATCAGACGGGGGATAAAATGTGTAGGGGAGAAGGGGCTAGGGGTCAAATTTGCCTGGATTCCTTCACATGTAGGCATCCCAGGCAATGAAAGGGCAGATAAGCTTGCCAAGGAGGCCTCAGAGAAAGAAGAACCTGATCATATTCTTGAACTGTCATTGAAACAAATGAGAACTATAATTAAAAAGACACAAGAAGAAAGAGTGGATGAAGACAGAGCTAGACATCATAATACCAGCCGATCTATAAACTACTACAATAAAGTAGCATTTACGACCAAATACACCTATGGTAAACGTACAACGAGTAGGTGGGTAGACTCAGTACATGCAAGAATAAGGCTTGGCTATTGTTATCCATGGCAGCTGAATTGGCAGGTAGAAGAAGAGCACAGGCAATGTAGGGTTTGCAGAGCTCCCAACAAACACTCTCTCGAGCACTATATCTTGGAATGCCCAATGATTAGGGAATACAGGAATAATCAGTTAACCACAATTGAGGATCAAGCAATATACATGCTAAAGAATAACGTAATCAATAACATACTAAAAAAACACAAGAACTTTGCCCCCCCACAATAATATGTACTGTAAACATGAAACATGAACCTTATAAGTATGTACCCCTTGCCCACCACACATCTCTTCTTTCTTACAAGGTCACACTTAAACCCTTTGTAACGCCCTCTACACGATTTCATATTTTCATTGATCATGTCACACTTATAATATCAGTCAGTATTTCTTTACTTATCACTGCTATTCTCATTTAATAGATTGACAATGTACAGTATATACATATCCCTCTGAGCCTCTAACACAGCTTTTATTTAAATAATCTGTTAAGTGCCAATTCATATCCTTTTGCAAGCCAATATACATGACCCTTGCATATGTAAGCAACATAATTGTCCTCAATATTCTTTGCTAATGGTTTGATCTACAATTAAGCACCTTCGGATATGCGGCATATCCATCCCGGAGGACTACTAGTATCTTCCTTCTGAAAATTGTTTTGCTACTAAACATAATTGAATCTTGATCTTTGCACGTACACAGTTTCCTTCCCTACTTATTGATATGTTGTGTCAGGTACGATGAAGCGATACTGCTGATATCTGTAGACTTGCGTTGAAATTCAAACTTTCCCTTTTAAGATATATATTTTTTTTTTTTTTTTTTTTTTTTTTTTTTGGTACTACCATATTTATCTTCAGTACTATCGCTGGCCTTAAACAACTTATTTATAATTATTATGTAGTATGTCCCACCCTCCCCAACACATACACACACACACACACCTCCCCTCTCACACTTTCCTCCTCCCTGGAGTACCTTACCTCCTCCTCCTCCCCCCCCCCCCCCCTATTCCTCCTCCTCTCCCACCCATTCCTCTACCTCCTACAAAGCCCATAACCATACTGCTGTATTGTCCTCAATATTCTCGGCTAATGGCTTGATGTACAAGTACCTCCGGATATGCGGCACTGTCCCTCCCGGAGGACCACTTGCACCTTCCCTCCGAATATTATTTTATGGAAATAAAATAATTTGAATCTGAATCTGAATCTGTATGGCTGTGTGTTTTGGGTGCTGGGGCAATGCCTTCTCTATACATAATTATGTATAGAGAAGGCATTGGCTGGGGTCTGGTGACTGGGTCACGACGGGTAGGGTCCCTCTAGGATGTTTAAGAAGGGACATACACACACACACACCTCCCCTCTCACACTTTCCTCCTCCCTGGAGTACCTTACCTCCTCCTCCTCCCCCCCCCCCCCCCCCCTACTCCTCCTCCTCTCCCACCCATTCCTCTACCTCCTACAACCCCCTCCCTCTCTCCCATAACCACACACCCTACTAAATATTATATTACTATCGGCATGTAAACTTCTCCACTGGTCATATTGCGCTAACTATCCCCTCAATAACCATTATTGTAATAAGAATTTGAACCATGTAACTCATCTTTGTAAAATATTTGTATTACTATAATTCCATTATAACTTCGGTAGTTGGTAATATTAGTCACATTATGTATGTGACTCTTGTATTCAGCTAACTATGACCTCAATAACCGTTGATGTAATGAAGAATGTGAAGTGTCCCTCATATGATTGTAATATATTTGTGGTACTATTATTGCATAATAATTAATGTAGTTCAAAATATCAGTCACATCATGTATGTAATAATTGTATTCAGCTAACTATGATCTCAATAACCATTGATGTAAGAAAACATGAATGGCCTCCTCATATGATTGCACTAGTTTTGTAGTGCTATTATTTACCTGTCAATTAATAATTCAGTCACATTTTTTTTTTTTTTTTTTTTTCTCATGAGCACGTATATACAGCACATGTGGCAATCAAATGAGGAAACTATAATAACACCAGACGACGCTACTGTTGTTACAGTAGAATAATGGCTCTTTGAGCAGTATGTATTGCCTTACCAGTGGTTGTCCCCTTATTATTATTATTATTTTATTATTATTATTGAAATACCACAGGAACGAAAATTCCTGGGAGCGAAACTTCCACCCCCAACGAGATCCCTCTCTTTCTACCACCTCCCTCCACATGTTACACGTCTCGTTAATCACAGTCTTCTAATATACAAATCACATTTCCTTACCCTCTGACATTCTTGAAATACCCACTAAGTATATTCAATTAGATACCAGCCATGCAGACTATAATACGTTCGTTGTGTATGGGTACGAGGCGATCTCAAGACACCTTAGCTCCCAGTGCACAACGAACCGGATCATGATTATGTCCGCCTGTATTAAATTATGTATTATGTTGATTTATACCATTGCCTATTTTTGTAATAATTGTATTCAGCTAACTATGATCTCAATAATCATTGATGTAATGAAAATATGAATAGTCTCCTCATACGATTGCACTAGTTCTGTAGTGCTATTATTTACAACCTGTCAATTAATAATTCAGTCACTACAAGCTTGCTTGCTTTTTTTTTTTTTTTTTTTTTTTTTTTATACAGACCATGTGACAATTAAATGAGGAAACTATAATAACACATCTGAATAATGCCAACCTGACTTATAAACACAAATATGAATGTAACCAGACGACGATGCTGTTGTTTCAGTGGAATAATGGCTCTTTGAGCAGTATGTATCGCCTTACTAGTGGTTGTCCCCTCACAGGATGGGGGGCGCTGCTCAATAAACTCGCCCCTCGGGGCAAAATCAAAATCTCTCTCTCTCTCTCTCTCTCTTTTATTTTTGCCCCTCTAATATATTACTAAAAACTGTGCCCTACTAACATCTCCTAATCCTGCCACTGACATTTGTCCCAGGGCAGTCTTCCCTTTACATTTTTTCCCTTATCCACTCTAACCTACTGTTTGGACACTTCGCCATCAAGGTTTTGGAGGGCAAGCAGCCTTGAGGGGTAGCTGGATCTGTTGTTGCTTGATTTCCTTTGTACTCTCTCTCTCTCTCTATTTCTATCTATCTATCACTAGGTTAATATGAATGAATCAGTATGTATGTAAGTGTTAATTCTCTTTCAGACTAATTTCTTTCTATACTCTATACTCTATACTCTATACAAATTTACCTTGTCGGCGTTTCTTGACCCATAAGGTTACATTTCATCCTATTTCCGGTACGGTTTTTTAGCCGGAGGATACGGAGGGTGGGGAAAGAGCCATCCAATTTGCAGTCCTATTCTGCTACTATAAACTGTCCCTGTCTATTAGTACTAAGCCCGGGCCACCTAGTAGGGACCGCAAGGTCTGTGTAGTCTAAGTATCTGTGTAACTCTGTGTAACTCCCAGTGACCTTGATCATCACATCCGTCGTTTATTTTCTAACTTGAAGATCCTGCTTGTGTGTGTGTGTGTGTGTGTTTTTTTTTTTTTTTTTTTTTTTTTTAATCATTCCTTATCTTAACACTGGCTGGTAGATTATTATTGACACTTCCCATACCATTTCCATATACCCAATAACCTTTTAGAGTGTACACTTTATAAAATAATGGGTACACAATGGTGATCAAAGTGTCCATATTTATTTACCGATTTAATGGTATTTAGATAATAATAAGCAAATCCTATACAAAGATAGAAAGCTAAATCACCATCAATATACCCAATGGCTGTATTATACCTGTTCATAAAAAATTTATACAATTTATTTTTATGCAATATATTGAAGGACCTGGATACTCTAAACTAATATGGGTATGAAAAGTTATATATAGCGTCCAGTTATATATTGACAGTAATATTCCTGGTTAATATAATCATTAAAAGTTATATCACTTTAATTATACGTTAAGTTAAGAATATTAACTACAATGAGTACCTATGAGACTGTGACACAGTATGTAACATTAACCTCATGAGTACCTGACACTGTTTATAACATTAACCTTATGAGTACCTATAACCCTGTTTATAACATTAACCTCATGAGTAACTGACACTGTTTATAACATTAACCTTATGAGTACCTAAACTGTTTATAACATTAACCTTATGAGTACCTATAACCCTGTTTATAACATTAACCTCATGAGTAACTGACACTGTTTATAACATTAACCTTATGAGTACCTAACACTGTTTATAACATTAACCTTATGAGTACCTGACACTGTTTATAATATTAGCCTTATGAGTACCTATAACACTGTTTATAACATTAACATTATGAGTAACTGACACTGTTTATAACATTAACCTTATGAGTACCTAACACTGTTTATAACATTAACCTTATGAGTACCTAACACTGTTTATAACATTAACCTTATGAGTACCTAACACTGTTTATAACATTAACCTTATGAGTACCTATAACACTGTTTATAACATTAACATTATGAGTACCTGACACTGTTTATAACATTAACCTTATGAGTACCTTACCTATAACCTTGTTTATAACATTAACCTCATGAGTAACTGACACTGTTTATAACATTAACCTTATGAGTACCTATAACACTGTTTATAACATTAACATTATGAGTAACTGACACTGTTTATAACATTAACAGTATGAGTACCTAACACTGTTTATAACATTAACCTTATGAGTACCTGACACTGTTTATAATATTAGCCTTATGAGTACCTATAACACTGTTTATAACATTAACATTATGAGTAACTGACACTGTTTATAACATTAACCTTATGAGTACCTAACACTGTTTATAACATTAACCTTATGAGTACCGGTACCTATAACCCTGTTTATAACATTAACCTCATGAGTACCTGACACTGTTTATAACATTAACCTTATGAGTACCTATAACCCTGTTTATAACATTAACATTATGAGTAACTGACACTGTTTATAACATTAACAGTATGAGTACCTAACACTGTAACATTATAACATTAACATTATGAGTACCTATAACCCTGTTTATAACATTAACATTATGAGTACCTATAACACTGTTTATAACATTAACATTATGAGTACCTATAACACTGTTTATAACATTAACATTATGAGTACCTATAACACTGTTTATAACATTAACATTATGAGTAACTGACACTGTTTATAACATTAACATTATGAGTACCTATAACACTGTTTATAACATGAACCTCATGAGTAACTGACTGTTTATAACATTAACCTTATGAGTAACTGACACTGTTTATAACATTAACATTATGAGTACCTATAACCCTGTTTATAACATTAACATTATGAGTAACTGACACTGTTTATAACATTAACATTATGAGTAACTGACACTGTTTATAACATTAACATTATGAGTACCTATAACACTGTTTATAACATTAACCTCATTATTAACTGACCCTGTTTATAACATTAACCTTATGAGTACCTATAACACTGTTTATAATATTAACCTCATGAGTAACTGACACTTTCAAATTGTGTTCTAGTGACCATTATACGGCTATGTGCAGTTTGGGAAGAATCTCTAGGAATCACTGAGGCATACACTCAAATGATTATGGGTATGAAGTGTGTACATAAAGGGTTAGATAGTCCTTCAATACCCGTACCCTACATATGGGTATTTCAAGTGTCCATCATGATCATGGTATGCACTTAGGAATTAGGTATTGGGCAGTAATATACCCGTTTAACACCTATCGAGCGGCCTAGGCGGTAAATAATATGTAGCCACCAGCGGGGTGTTTTTACCCATAATAGGGCTGTTTACGTGATCATTTTCATGCCTAAATAAGACCCATAGCGTAAAACAAGTATATATCCCTGAAAGAGCATAAACAGAGCTTTCCAATGACACCCCAACGATCCTTGTATGACCGCTAGTTTTCTTGCAACAATCACGCAACACGAGTGCAAAAACCATGTAATTCGGTACTTTCCCCACACAATTCACTATGTAGCGAGTGTGAGAGGGTGGAGGAGGGTGGGATTCATGTCAGGTGGTCTGGAGCAGTCATACGCTCGCTACCCTCCTGCCACCACTTGTCTCTCTCTCTCAGCAACATTACGTGCTGAAAATGCCACACGACTTATGTTGTGAGCCGCCACATAGTCCAAATTTCTTTCACTCGACATATGATGCGCGCCGCCAAAGAAGGGTTAAGAGAGCCCACCTCGCTTGTTTTATCTTTCTCTGCCTCTCTATTTGGCTTGTATCCATTCGGCCCCATTCAGCCTACTATTCTAAGACGTTTACCCCCATCCAGGTGTCAATATTTTCCTGGCGAGCAGTAGCGAGCCAGCATATATATATATATAATTGTTTTTGACAGCAAGCTAAATTTGTAAATTTTTCGATAGAGAAATTAATGAAAGCAATCGGGCTGACGTTTATATAATTTGGGAAGAGTCCACCAGGAAATAGGTTAGGATCTCATCTAGAATACTGCGATCTTAAACTTGACAATAATCTTGACCCTTAACTTCTTATAACTCGAAATGAATGAAAGCACTCGGGCTGACTGTTATATAATTTGGGAAGAGTCCACCAGGAAATAGGTGTGGATATTTACAGCCAGTTTACTATATGCCCTTTTGAGTTACAGAGAGATCAGGGATCAAGATTATTGTCAAGTTCGTTGGCGCTACCTACACTGTCACCACCTGATGAGAGAGAGAGAGAGAGAGAGAGAGGCAGGGAGGGAGAGAGAGAGAGAGAGAGAGATACACGTTCTTACTAAGTGTGGTGAAGGAGATAGTGATGTCATAGTTGCACCACCTTACCACTTAAGAGGAAATGACCGGTATTTGTGGCCCCCTTCTCCCTAGTGTTTAGCCCCATTGTTTTTAGATGTTAATATGTTCGGCCAATTAGTTTGACGATTTTAACACCTTTCACCCCGTTTCGTTGTTAAGACCTTTCGTGCCATTTATGTGTCGACATTATCCTGGCGAGCCATAGCGAGCCTGTAATTTTAAGAGGAATTGGCCTTCGGCCGGGACATTTATCTATCGAAAAAATTACAAATTTATCTTGAAGGTGGGTCTAGAGGGTGTGTGTGTGTGTGTTTTTGTTTTTTTTATTTAACTTGATGGAGGTCTAGCGAGGAAACTCAAAAATATATAAATATACAAATTAATAGACCAAAAAAATAACCACTGTCCCCTTAACCCTTTCAGTACACCAGGACACATTCTTTCATATTATTCTGGATATCATTAGAATATTTGATTTATATTAGGAAGGACCTCTAGGAATATAAGGGGCAATAACCAACTCAGTTCAGCCGCTGACTCCTATAGATCATTCTTAAGCTGAATAAAATCGAATCAAAGCTGACCATGATAACTAGAATATACTGTTAAAACGTTTCATAATCCACAAGGACTTATCCGAAAAATATACTATCGGACTATTATTTGACCATTGTATACAGATTAGGAAGGATCTCTTGGAATCAAATGGGTCAAGTCTATCTTAATTAACCCTCTGACTTCCACAATTCCTTCCTAAACTGAAATATTTGTGTACTAATAGCCAAGATATAAGTAACACATGCGTCCTGATACCGTGAAAGGGTTAACTGTCTGTATGGGAAATTACGTTATTGTGTTATATTATGGTGATCAAGCGGAGGGCGTGTGTGTGTGGGGAAGGGGGGGGGGGGACTTCCGGTACAGTATGCCAATGAGTTAGTTGACGATGGTCATAGACAGCTTACTAAATACTCTATATCCTTCCTCTTCATCTCTCTCTCTCTCTCTATCTCTTTTTATATACAATATAATCTATATATATATATACCGGTATATATATGAAACAAATATACAAATATATATGTTTTATGTGTATGAAGGAGACTAATGGCAGGTTGCCTGCAACGAGTGCCTCCCCCAAAGTCAAAATAGTGATAGAGAGCCAAATTAAAGGGATTTTGGGGTCAACATACCTGAACACACGAAGTTTAAAGCAGTCTATGTCATAGCATGAAGGAAAGATTGATTGAGGGAGAGAGTTCCAGAGCTCACTAGTTGGATAGAAGAAGGATTGAATTTTGTTGTCAGTTCTTGATTTGGAGATCTGGACAGAATAGGAGTGGGACTGTGTTGAAAGGCACGTGCCTCGCACTCGCCGCAAGGGTGCAGTATGCACTGAGTAGTTCTGAAAAACACTGATTTTTGTAATAACGATAGAAGATTGAAAGAGATGCAACATTGTGGCGTGTAGCATGAGATTGTAGGGAACTAGTAAGAGAAAGTGATTTGATGAGACGAAATTATGTTGACTCTACTCTTTCGAGAAGTGCGGTATGGGTGGAATCTCCCCACACTTGCGAACAATACTTGATACATGGGTGCACTGTGCCCCTAGAGCAAGAAGCTGTACAGGGGTGCAGAACCCACGGAGACGGTTGAGTACACATAGCTTCTGGAAAGCTGCTTAGCAAGAGTGGTAATATGATATTTTCAAGAAAAGTCGGATGAAAAAGATACACCAAGAATATTGAAAGAGATGAAGGGTAGATTTGTGTGTTGTTAAAGAATAATTGATAGTCTTCTGGAAGATTGTGACTATGACCCTGTCATGTGACGTTTGGAGTTGTTGCATGCTGGGTTGTTGTGAATAACTAGTTGACTAGTGTAAGGTAGAGTCATCAGCATATGAGTGGATGGTACTAGAGGTACAATTGAGGAGATCATTATTGAGTATTAGACACACATATACACACAGTATTTCGTTGCATTTACACTATTTTAGGTTTTATTAGCTAACAGTAAGTTTACAATGAATGGCTGTAATAATATACAAACGGTATGAAAGGTGTTGTGTTACTTTAAAGACACATTTTCCAACATTAGTCATTTTATTTAAGATCCTTCAATGTAAGCTTTACATACAGTATACTGTATATTAGGATAATTAGATTTTTAAATATATATATTCTTACAGTTTCTTACAGTAGATCCTCTGGAAAAAGGCAAACTAGGCCTGTGTATCCAGCTAATATATATCACACACACACACATATATTTATATATACACAGTATATGTACAGTATATATTATAAATACTATTTGTCTATATACTATTTATGACTGTATTTTTAGTCACGGCCATTGGGTTTAAAGGATAATAGTTTCAGGTTAATGCTCACGACTGTACAGTGCAAAAAGAATGGTTACATTCAGAGGGTTACAACAAATATTAAATATATCTTCTAACTCAGGTACATTTTATTGAATTACAGTTTTCTACACATAATTTTCTCTACCTATTGTAGATTTCTTGTAGTCAAAATGTATTCTATATTAATGTTAAATTTATGTTTGTAGAATCAAACTCCACTGCTGTAAGTCTTTCTCCAACTCTTGCAGCTTCTGTGTTTCTTCCTTTGCTAGATATGTTAGTCAAGTCTATTTGTCTGTCTGTCTTATCCATCTTCAGTTTCAGGAGTTGTAAGATATGTGTGTATGTTTTTAGATTGTCATTTTGATGGTCTATGTATCATTCCAACTGCAGCAATTCTTTAAAGACCTACTTATTCTACTTTAATAATTTTGGTATACCTCCAGGAGTGTAGGATATGTTTAATTGTATATGTTTAGGCTGTTGTGTCTTTATTCCAAGTCCCTTTCCAACTGCATCAATTCTCTCTGTATCACATCTTTAATTCTTCTCTTGCTAGTAGCTGTGTTATTCAATTCCATTCGTCTGTCAACAGAGGGATGACAACATATTCAATTTTAGAAGTTGAATGGTATGCTTGTATGTTTCTAGACTATGTTTCTCTGTTCAATGTCCCTTTCCAACTGCAACAATTATATCAAGGCCTTTGTAAATGTTTTTAATTCTTTGGGGACAACTTCAGCTTCAGGATTTGCAGGATGTGTCTGTATGTTTCTAGGCTGACGTTCCTCTGTTCCATTTCCTTTTCTAACTGTAATAATTCCCTCTGTGTGGTCTTCTTCTTCCTGTCTCTCCTCCTGCTAGCGGCGTTGTTCTGTTCCCTTCGTCTCTCCACCTGTTCGTCTCCCTCTAGGCCGTATCTGAAAACAATGGTAAAGATTAAAGTTGGGGGACTTACGCTAAACTTCACTTCATCTACACTTTATAACTTGAATGATTTTGTGTAATCAAAATTATACCTATAAAATAATTCACATGTGGTAATTTGAATACGTAAACAATTAAAGCACATATTATGTGAATCATTTTCATGACAATTAAGCGTTCATGTTTTACAGTGTAAAATATATTCTGTATTACTGTCTTGCTTTACTTAAGTTAGAGTTAATAACACACGTGTTTTTATCATTGAAGTATGTATATTTTGATAATTTGATAAGCTATCGTTGTTACGTTGCCCGTTGCCGTAAGTGTGTGTGTGTGTGTGTTTTTTTTTTTGTTTTTTTCTCTTCTAAATGGATGAGGGAGACAAAAGGCAGCTGCCTGTGACGAGTGCCTCCCCCAGAATTGAAAGAGTGACACGGCAAAATTAAGGAATGTTCGAGCCAATATGTCTGGACACACGGAATTTGAAGCAATTTAAGTTATAGGATGAGGGAAAGATGGATTCAGGGAGAGAGTTCCAGAGCTCAGCTGTTGAATAGAAGAAAGATTGGGAGTATCGTTTCACTCTTGAGTTTGAGAGTGGCACAGAGTAGGGGTGGGATTGTGTTGTAAGACGGGTGTGATTAACTGTGTTTGTGCGGGTGTATGTGTGTGTGTTGTTTGCAATATATCTCGAGAACGAATTAATGAATTAAGGCGATCCTTCGCCAGTCCCTCCTCTTGGTACCCGAAAGGATCCCATTAACTTTTGGTTAATATTGAATGATGCCTCCGCCGCTCGTTCCCCACTAGTATAGGGTGAAGCCCCCAAACCAACCTGTTGTTACTGTATGTGGTAGTGTTACCACCGCTCAGGGGTGGCACACACTTTGGGAGGCGGTTTCATTAATAATATTAGGCCAACCATTATTTATATAATCATTACCGTTATTATTTTGTTAATATTATTTATGTTATTATTGTTATTATTATTATTATTATTATTATTATTATTATTATTATTATTATTATTATTATTATTATTATTATTATTATTATTATTATTATTATTATTATTATTATATATTTGTATGTTACCTTCTGCCATCAGTATGTGTGTATCCCTTCCTGGAGGCTCCTTCAGGACACATAAGCTTCCTCAGGTCTTGGGACACTCCGGGCAGGGGGTCCTGAGGGTGAACACCACTCTGTTCAAAATAAAGACATTAAACCAAATTAATTAGTATAAGATAAATAACATAGATTATTCACATATTAGATACAAAGACGTTAAACAAGATAAGTATATAAAATATATATATATATAGCGAATACATTATTTTAAATATCCATGAATACTTGAATGTAGAAATTATACCCACGTGTATAACATATTATAGAGACACCAGTTTTTACTCTTAGCTCTGAACAGGACTCCAGAGAGAGTCAAAACTGTTGTATCAATACAAATAGAAGCTTTCTGTCAGTCATGTGGGTATACTTTAGTCACACAAAGTTATTGGTTTATTTCACTTGCACTCGGTTCAGTTTTATAGACGTTTCCTGGTTTTGATGAAAGGGAATGTCCTACACTGTGCTTAGAATAATTCTCTATGTTAGGGATGGTCATAGAATAAGATTAAGCTTTACAAATCCTTACGATAGTGTTAAAGATCTACAAACAACTATTTATATATGACGATTCTTACTAGATTTTCATTTGTATAATATATAGAAAATCTCATTTAAGTAATATACAAAATAGTCAATAATTAAGTGTAATAATGTGTAATGACATAAATTCCAACAATCGGACTATATTTTGTTACGTGAATACTCTTTATATATTTCTTCAAAGTGCCTGTGAGGGAGCTACTGCTCTGAAGACTATTTCCCTTATGTACTGTAATTTATATGACGATGAATATCACACAGTTCTCTATACAGTATGTTTATGGCAAAAAAAACAAAAAACAAAAACAAAAAAGTAATTATTAAAGAAATTTCTCTCAACTCACCTGCAAGTTGTTTGGAGCCATTTCCCCAGATCTGAGAATCCTGTAGATTATTTCTCTGGCTCTGTTCTTGGCGGCCTGATCGGACTCTCCACTTTGTCTGTCTGTCTGTGTGTCCTGGAGCGTCGGACTCCACTCGGTATCGATACTGCTCAGTGATGGCGGACTCAACGTGGGTACCGAAGGCGTAATTGAAGGTAGATTTAACTGAGTCCCACAATTCCACTGATTAGTAGTCAACTGAGAGCCCTGATTTAATTGAGTAGCTTGATTTAACCGAGTTCCGTGATTGCACTGAAGATCTTGGCATAACCGAGAACACTGATTCAACTGAGAACTGTTGTTAAACTGAGAGTCCTGGTTCAACTGAGGATCTTCGTGGTTCATATTTGCCTGGTTCCATTGGTTTGACACAGCTACTTGGTTTGACTCTGGTCCCTGGTTATATGACAGAGTAGCTTGGTCCCTTAAAGGTGTCAGGTTATCATATTGAGATAACTGGCTATACTCGGGTAATACGTGATTAAGTTGAGTGTCCAAGCTGTACTGAGATAGCTGGGTCTCCTCGGGCAGCACCTGGTGTAGAGAAGATTCCGGGTTATAAAAAGAGGCCTGGTTCCACTGTTGCCAATGAGGTTCTGGGTTCTGTCCTTGGCTATACTGCAGACCCTGATAGTCCAGTGGTTCATGACTCTGAAATCCCTGGGCATACTGAAGTTCCTCATGGTTATCCAGCAGTCCCTGGTTCCCTTGTAGTCCCTCGTAGCTGTACTGAGATCCCCGAGTTTCCCTGTGATTCGTAGCTCTCCCCTGGTCCCTTTCGTCACTTGGGTTCAATTCCCCTCCGAACACGTTACCCAAATCGCCAAGCATCTCGCCTAGGAACTCGCCTCCCAATTCGCTTCTCAACTCGCCACTCACCTTGCTACCCAACTTGTCGCCCAATATGTACTTGTAAATATCGATATCCTCAGAGAACTCGGAGCCCCCAGGACTGATAGGCGGCTCTGTGAGGGGCGTTGGAAACAGGGGTGAGGGGGGCACGGGTGAGAGAGCCAAGGGTGTAGAAGCTAAGGGAGCCATGGGTGAAGGGGTCAAGTTCATCTCACTAAAATCATTAAGACATCCTAAATCATTCTGTTGAGAGGGAACTAGGTGATCTTCCCACGGGGTTGTAGCTTCTTGGGAGCTAGGTAGTAGGTCCTGGGATATGAACGATGGGGATCCTGCTGATAGAGAGGGACCCCTGGATGTCTTAGGTCGGGCCATGGAAGACTTTGATCGGGCCCCTGTGCCTCTGTTAATTCCTGTTGTACCTGGGTTAATCCCTGTCCTTCTGGTATTGTCTCTCTGATTATCCATTGTTGCGGTGGTGGATGGAACAGTGAGTCAAGGAGGCCTATCACCAATAATATGATCGTGGTTGATGTTGTATTCGCAGTGTTGTTTGGTATCTCTGAATACTTTACAGTGTTATTGATATTGGTGGCAGTGATAATTAATATTGCTGGACACTTAACAGTGTCGTTGGTAATAGTGAAATTGACGATTGTTGTTGCTGGAAGCTTCACCTTGCTGGTGAAAGTAGTAGCAGTAACGATTAATATTGCTAGAAACTTGGAAGTGTCGGTGGTGATAGCAATTATACTAAGCGACTGTGTTAGCTTTTCTGGCAGGGTAGTGGTGGCAGTGATTCTTAATATGGCTGGAATCTTCACTGTGATAGTTATGTTGGCAGCGATGATAAATATTGCTGGAAACTTGGCACTATTGTCGGCAGTGGCGATAGAGATGATTACTATTACTCTAAGCTTGACTGTACTAACGATGGTGGTAGCAGTAGGGATAATGGTGAATGAAGACGTACGCACCATGACTTTATATGCACTATATATCTCCTGAACGAGTAGCCCGGTAATATGACCCGTCGGAAACCTTCACGGGGATTTTATACGGGCGAGTTCGGCGGGATGATGGGTTTGTTAACGAGGAGCGGACTGGTTGCGCCCATGTATTGAACGTCTCGATCGTGTTGGGTTGTGAATTTTGGAGGTACGTATATCGGTGAATTAGTACCGGGTAAATTACTATTGTGGTTCGTGTTGTTGACTGGTAGTTTATATATATATATATATTGTGTGTGTGTGTTTGTTGTAAGTGATCAATCATTTTCAAAAAAGGTTTATAGTACTTTTTCATGTGATTTAATTCACATAGTTTTTCTGTTTAGTCTTCTCTCTCTCTCTCTCTCTCTCTCTCTCTCTCTCTCTCTATATATACATATATATATATATATATATATATATATATATATATATATATATATATATATATATATATATATATATATATATATTGTGTGTATGTATGAGTACCGGTGTGTGTGTACAGTCCATTCACCCGCGTACATAGTGAGCCATTCTTGGGTTTAGTCATAACCTTCCTATGATATAATATGAACCCCTTCAGTATACGCTCATGCCCGTCTATACATCATTGTGGCTATCACCAGACGGTTATATTCAGCTTAGGCAGGAATTGTAGGAGTCGGAGGGTTAAGCGGAGATGGCCGTATTTATTGGCTTATTGTTTTATTTGTGTATTATTTTATTTTTGTATTATTTTTTAGTTTCCTCTCTAGCCCTCCATTAAGCTGTAGAAAACACCCCCTAGACCCCCCTTCAAGATTTTTTTTTAAATTTTTCGGTAGAAATATGTCCCGGCTAAAGGCCGGTTACTCTTAAAATTACAGGCTCGCTATCGTTCGTCAGGAAAAAATTGACACCTAAATGGCACGAAAGGTCATAATATTGACAAATAAATGGGGCGTAAAGTTTTAAAATCGCCAAACTAATGGGCCGAACGTCTTAAAATCTAAAATCCAATGGGGTTACACACGTGTGAGAAGGAGGCCAGAAAAAACATCCCATCCCCCCTTAATTGCGATGGACTTTACCACCTTGATACCCAGAGATCTTTCCTAAGCTCCCAAAAATCGTGTAATGTTAGCCATATTCGAAGTAGTGTAACCCCATCGTATGTTGAAGACGTTAATTATATCCGGGGTAACTCTAGACGATTTGATTCAGCCTATGAAGGGTCTCTAGGCATCAAAGGGGGTACAGAAGCCCCACAGATCCTTCCCAAGCTGGCTAAAATCGTCTAATGATAGCCATAATCATATGAAGAAAAGCCATCGTACACGGTCATAAATCGGGGGTATTTAAAATGTATATCATATCCCATGGTATATTGATGGTGATGGTCCTTTCTATCCTTGTATAAGATGGGTTTATTACCACCAATATACCCTTAACCGGTTCAGTACCAGGGACGTCCTTTTCATCATTTTCTGGCAACAATTAGACGATTTTATTCAGCTTAGGAAGGACGTCTATCAAATAATATGACTTCTGAGTATCTCAACCAACCCTTTCAACTACCGCAGATCCTTCCTAAGCTGCTCAATATCGTCTAAATACAGCTATAAATAAATATAACACACGTCGCTGGTACTCAAACGGTTAAAATTAACACGTCGCTGGTACTCAAAGGGTTAAATGGGTATATTGTCATGGGCACTTTAATTACCCTCTTCATACCCATTATTTTAGTAGTGCATAGAGAAAGGATGAATAACGCGAACTTTATCCCCTTCAATAAGAAAGCGGTAGTTACAGTTTGGGTAATATTAGATTATTTTATTCATCTTAGGATAGACCTCTAGACATCAAAGGGGTAAAATACTCATCAAATTATTCTCTGACTCTCACATGTATTGCCTAAGTCTCCCTCCACCCCCCCCCCCCTCCCCCCTCCCTACCCTTACTCCCTTCCCTCCTCCCGTGTCCTTCACTCCACTTCCTCGCTCGCTTTTGTTTTCTCTTTCTCTCCCTCTCTCTTTGGCTCGTATCCATTCGGCCCCATTCAGCCTACTGTTTTAAGACGTTTACCCCCATCCAGGTGTCAATATTTTCCTGGCGAGCAGTAGCAAGCCAGCATATATATTTTTTTGTTTTGACAGCAAGCTAAATTTGTAAATTTTTCGATAGAAAAATTTCTCCGGCGAAGCCGGATTTCTCCATACAATGCTGGCTCGCTATCGCTCGCCAGAAAGAAATCGACACCTGGATGGGGATAAACGTCTTAAAACAGTTGGTTGAATGGGGCCGAATGGATACAAGCCAGGGAAAGCGAGAAAAGGAGATACAGATAAAAAAAAAAACCGGTGACCCCCCTTAAAAGGAGACCTCACGTCTTATATTTAAAAGGACGCTTGAGGTCTCCTTTTAATTATTAGAGTGCTGTGTATAGAATGCGTGAGATGTAGAGGTACACACACACACATACACATGCTTGTAAATATTATTGTAACTGTGTCACTTTGTTGTAGTGGGGTGAAGAATGTCTAATCACCTTCGCCCTTTTGGGAGTGTACATGAGCACTTTGTGTTTTTATATGTACAGTATCTTCTCAATAAAGTTTCAAATTCTCTCCCTCCTCGTTGACCCACTAATTTCCCCCCTCCCACCCTTCTCTACCTCATTCATTCATTCATTGATTCTCTCCCCCCCCCCCCCTTCCATCCTACTTCCCTCCACTACATCCGTTATAGCCACACGTCACAGCTTTTACAAGTCGTTTTGTATGATAATGTCGGACAGGTTGGGAGAGAGGTATCCTGTCCAGGATTTGAACCCACTCACTCCAGATATTTTTGTGTGAGAGTTGGGCACCGTATCCACTCAACTATGAGCAGATCATTATCAGCTCTTGGTCAAGTGGATACTGTGTCCAGCTCTCACAGAAATACATGGAGTGAGTGGGTTCGAATCCTGGTCACGATACCTCTCTCCCAAGTCCTTTCATCTCTTTTTAGATTTCTATACTTGAACCACACACGCTCCCTCTCATTCATAAACTCTCTCTCAGCTCCAACGCACAAACCAAACGTTTTGAGCGTCCCGTACCTGGAACCCTTCCCATGACACATTATTATCAGCTGACGTAATACACATAACAACAGTCAGCCGAGGAATGGCCAGTAGCCTACGATGAAAATAGTTTTTCTCTCCCTCCCTACCTATCCTCTCCATCCCTACTTATCCTCTATCTCTCTCTCTCTCTCTCTCTCTTTGTTTGCCTTTGCCTGTCTGTTTATATATATATACCGGTATATATATATATATATATATATATATATATATATATATATATATATATATATATATATATATATATATGTATACTGTATATATATATATATATATATATATATATATATATATATATATATATATATATATATATATATATATACCGGTATATACTGTATATATATATACAGTATATATATATATAGAAGTGTGAAAAGGAACACCTTGAGATGGTTCGGCCATGTGGAACGTATGGGAAGCGAGAGAATGAGAGTGTACGAGAGTGAGGTGGAAAGACAGAGAGGGAGAGGTAAACCGAATGAGAGGTGGAAGCATGGAGTACAGAAGTATGAGTGACAGCGGTGCTGGATGGGAGGAGGGGCGTCAACTGACTGGGGACATAGGTGCATGGGGCCGTTTCGTTCGTGGCCACCCATTTGGGAATCACGGCGTCCGGCAATAGATGGATTGATACTGTAGATTTATTTTTTACCCATGTGACACCAAGCACATCGGATTTGCATGCAAGTCTGGTGTCCGCTGTTAGTCCCCACCTTAACGTTATGCCGGACTCTACTTAAAAATAAATAAATCAATCAATATATAGACCAAAAACCAAGCAGTACCCCCTTAACCCCCACGCCAAATTATCTTATTTTATTTCCCAGGTTCTACCCATCTATGTTCTTGTACACTCGACCAAAAAAACAATCTTTACACTGGTGATCTGTAAATAATCTAGTGTGAACGGAATGAATCGGGCGAACATACGTCTATGAGGTATTATCATAAAATTTCGACCCACTTCCAGAATGTTTAGAGCGTTAGTGTAAAGATTATTTTTTGGTCGAGTGTACATATGATATTTTTTCACTTGAGTCACTTTCATTATCTATGTTTGTTGCTTTCTGTGTAAGCTTTTCTCTCGTGTATATAATATGTTTACACTCTTTGTAAGTTAGTCAATAAGACAATGACCTTATATATCAATAAGACAAAGACCTTATATACCTAGTTCGTGTACTCTGTTCTAGTCTTAGCCAACCCAGTAAATACCACCTGCTTTTTTGTTTATCTTTCTCTCCTTTTCTCTCTTTCTCTGGCTTCTATCCATTCGGCTCCATTCAGCCACTTGTTAAAGATTTTTATCCCCATCCAGGTGTCGATTTCTTCCTGGCGAGCGATAGCGAGCCAGCATTGTATTTTTGTTTTTTGTTTTTCTATGTGATTGAGGGAGGCAAAAGGCAGAACTGCCTATAGCGAGTGCCTCCCCATAGTTGAAAGAGTGACAGGGCCAAAATCAAGGGACGTTCGAGCCAAAATGCCTGGACACACGGAGTTTGAAGCAATTTAAGTCATAGGAAGAGGGAAAGACTGATTCTGGGAGAGAGTTCCAGAGCTCAGATGTTGAGTAGAAGAAAGTTTGAGAGTAACGTTTCACTCTTGGGTTGGAGAGTTGCACAGAGTAGGGGTGGGATTGAGTTGCAAGACGGGTACCACGTGCCCTACGTAAAGGAGGTGGTATGCACTGGGAAAGCTCTGATGAACACTGATTATTATAGTAGTGATAGAATAGCGAGAGAGATGCAACATTGCGGCGGAGAGAGAGAGATTGCAGAGAGTTGGTGAGTGGACGGGAGTTAATGATACGAAAGGCCTTCCTTTCAACTTTGTCTAGGAGAGCGGTGTGAGAGGAATCTCCCACACATGTGAACAATACTCAATACAAGGACGCACTATGCCCCTGTACACTGTACAGAGCAAGAAGCTGTGCAGGGGAAAAGAACCCCCTAAGGCTGTTGAGCACACCCAGCTTCTGGGAAGCTGCCTTAGCAAGACTGGTAATATGGTCCTTCCAAATGAGAGCAGAAAAAGAGACACCAAGAATATTGAGAGAAGATGAAGGGTAGATTTTTGTATTGTTGAAGAATAAGGGATAGTCCGCTGGGAGTTCCTGACGGGTAGATATATGGAGAAATTGGGTCTTGGAAGCATTAAAGGTAACAAGGTTTTCTCTGCCCCAATTGGAGATAGTATTTAGATCAGAATTTAAGAGTTCTATGGCTTCATTACGTTGGTCGTTGAGTGATTGCTGGCTGGGGCGTTCTGAAAAACCAATGGAGTACCGGCGCTCGCCAGGAAAATATTGACACCTGGATAGGGGAAACGTCTTAAAACAGTAGGCTGAATGGGGCCGAATGGATACAAACGAGAGAAAAAAAGGCTGGTGACCCCCCTTAAGACTGTTCGCTCACTTACGGTGTACAGGCTGCAACCCAATGCGTTCATAAGATTTAGAGGTACACGCAGCATATTAGTAATAGTTAAGATTTTGTTTTATTGAATAATGTTTTCTAACGTCATGATTTGGGGTCTTTTACTGTTAATTTCACTACATATATTTTTACAGTATACCAATCATATTTATTAAAAAAGGAAAAGTTACAATGAAAAACAATATAATATTTTTTTATTTTATTTAGCTATATAATAACCATACAAAAGCTACGATATTAAGATATTCATTAACATTAACAAACTCTCTTATTAAATGTTTCTAAAAATCTGCGTTGCATTAATAGCAATAAAAACAATTATCACAAAGCTACAACACTCAAAGCTATTTCACTCTACAATACAATTATGATTCATTAAGCTTAAAATAAACATAAGAGCCTTAATTTCGATACGGAATATGAAGATACAACTAATGTTTTCATTAAATATATAAGTAATCTTAATAAAAATGTATTTCACTCCCAACACCAAACACACTCCAATTAAATTAATGAAAGCATGTGATCCTTTCGGGATTCGAAGCTGAGCTACCACCTACAAAACTTAAACACTATTACACCACCAAAGAGAGTGAAAGGTTCAGCACATGGCCACGATTATTACCCATTTATCAATCTAAATCATTTACTGGACCCATCTGCACTATGAAAAGCGTTAATGCTTAGGTGAGAGGAAAGAACAAAATATTGGGCACAAATCTCAAAGGACTGACCTCGCAACAAAGTTCCCGAACCTATGGAAATAATTTGAATTAATTAATTGTACTCCTAACACAAAACACCTTTCTTAACACCGTGGAAATAAATTGATTGATACTGTCAAAAATTTCATTGTTTTACGGTCATATGACAGGGTAGAAAAACCGGCCCATCCCCCCTTGAACAATCTACTATTTGGGAAGATTCAAACAGTAAACAAGTGAGAGAAGATTAGAGGCCCGTTTGTTCCAGCCCTCCGTGCGTTATTACCAGAGGCTATACGAGTCACAATTTATAGACAGGTATTATGGGCAGATTTCCACTCCAGGGATTTATTTCTTGACCCATTTCTTCCTTCTGTTTAGCCCCATTGATTTTGAGATTTTAAGAACTCTCCCCATTTCTGTCAATGGTAAGATCTTTCGTGCCATTTAGGTGTCGATTTTTTTTCCTGACGAGCGATAGCCAGCCTGTAATTTAAGAGGACATTAAGGGGAAATTTTTCTGCCGAAAACTTTTATCTTGAAAGGGGGTCAAGGGGGTGTAATTTTAAGCTTGATGGAGGTCTTGGAAACAAGCTAAAAACAATATAAAAGACTAGTATTACACACGTTCATAAAGTGTGTTATTGTGTAAATTCATGTTCGAGGACGAACGTATTTATATTATTTTGGATATATCATGAGATGATTAGGAAGATTAGGAAGGATCTGTGGGAGTTAAATTGATATAAGTTTGAGCCCTCATATTGGTCGAGATTCTTCCGAAGCTGCATAAAATCATCTACTGTTAGCCAAAACAAGCTGTTAATAAAACCGCATCATAACCCTTCAGGGGGGATGGTTGATTTTTCTGGACCCCTTTCTCCCTCATTTGTAACCCCATTAGTTTTGCAATTTAACAACGTTATTTCTATTACCCTATTCAACATCTGCCAGACATTAATACAGTACAGAGCGAGGCAAACGCAATGACAGCTGGGACATGATTTATTAGCGCCACTGTACTTACTGTTGATAACACTAAAGATCCTGTAGTAAGAAAGAACGGCCTTTTGATAACACTAAAAATCCTGTAGTAAGAAAGAACGGCCTTTTGATAACACTAAAGATCCTGCAGTAAAAAAGAACGGCCTTTTGATAACACTAAAGATCCTGTAGTAAGAAAGAACGGCCTTTTGATAACACTAAAGATCCTGCAGTAAGAAAGAACGGCCATCATTTCCTTTAACCCCTCAGCACCATGACACCTTGTTACCTTTGATTCTGGGTAAATTTAGATGATTTTATGCAGTTTAAGAAGGACCTATGTTATTAAAAGGGTTTGTTGAGATCGTATTTATCAATTGTTATGCAGTTTAAGAAGGACCTGTGTTATTAAAAGGGTTTATTGAGATCGTATTTATCAATTGTTATGCAGTTTAAGAAGGACCTATGTTATTAAAAGGGTTTATTGAGATCGTATTTATCAATTGTTATGCAGTTTAAGAAGGACCTATGTTATTAAAAGGGTTTATCGAGATCGTATTTATCAATTGTTATGCAGTTTAAGAAGGACCTATGTTATTAAAAGGGTTTATTGAGATCGTATTTATCAATTGTTATGCAGTTTAAGAAGGACCTGTGTTATTAAAAGGGTTTATTGAGATCGTATTTATCAATTGTTATGCAGTTTAAGAAGGACCTATGTTATTAAAAGGGTTTATCGAGATCGTACCTATCCATTCGAGTCATCGAGGTAGATTATATACTAAATATAATCATCAAATTATGCTGGGAATTACGTCATGGTGGTGAAGGGGTTGGTACGAGGATTATCAATGGACGGGCTGATATTATATTTGTCATCATATAGAAATTAAGAGGACAGTGGCTGATTTTTTGGCCTATTAATTCATATATTCATATTTTGTGTATAGTTTCCTTGCTATAGCCTTCCCTCAAACTTAGAAACACATCCCCTAGACCTCCCCCCCTCAAGATAAATTTGTAAATTTTTTGGTAGAAAAATGTGCCGGCCAAAGGCCGGTTTCTCTTATAATTAAAGGCTCGCTATCGCTCGCCAGGAAAAAATCGACAACTAAATGGCACGATAGGTCTTACATTTGACAACGAAATGGGACGAAAGGTCTTAAAATCGCCAAAGTAATGGGCCTAACGTCTTAAAGTCTGAAAACTAATGGGGCTAAACATGGGGAAGGGGGACCAGAAAAACTACCCATCTCCCCCTAATGATATGCACGAGACGGTGAGACCCCTCCATTAAAATGACGCCTTCTTTACATTATATTTTCGATAACATTAACCCCTTCCTTACCGACGGCGTCCTTTTAACTTTATTCTGGCTACTATTAGACGTTTTTCTTCAGTTATAAAAGGGCCTCCAGCAATTAACAGGCTTCAAAATATCTCCCTTAACCCTTTTTACTACCACAGTTCCTTCTCAAACTGCGCAAATTCGTCTAACTATAACTAGAATAATATGAAAAAGACGATGCCGGTACAGAAGGGGTTAAGGGGAGATATCGACTTGAGGGATTTTTTTCTGGACCCCTTTCTCCCTCATGTTTAGCCCCAATGTTTTTGAGATGTTAAGACGTTCGCCCTAGTAGTTTGGACATTTTAAGACATTTTGCCCCATTACTGTCAATTTTAAGACCTTTCGTGCCATTAAGGTGTCGATTTTTTCCTGGCGAGCGATAGCGAGCCTGTAATTTATGAGCAACCGGCCTCCGGCCGGCACATTTTTCTACCGAAAAATGTACAAATTTATCTTGAAAGGGGGTCTAGGGGGTGTAATTTTAAGCTTGATGAAAACGTAGGGAACAAACTAAATACCTCCCCTTAAGCGATTATATGCTGTTTATGAAAGTCCTATGATATTCAGATGGTTTATTGAGATGTCGAGAGTTCTATCAGTATACATAAGCTATAGCCAATCGTCTATAAGGGTAGGCAGAAAAAGACAATAAAAGTACAGTCGCGCTAATAAGTCATGTCTCAGCTGTCATTAAGTTTGGCTCGCTCTGTGCTGTATTTATGTCTGTCAGATGTTGAATAGGCTGGGTAAGTGTAGGAACATGTTTGGTGGGTAAGTGTAGGAACATGTTTGTATATTTCACTCGATATGAAGAAATTAAGTATAGATAATGCTGATACCAATTATTTATCAAAATATACTTGGTGCTGAGACATCACTTATTAGCGCGACTGTACGTGATCGTGCTGAAGGGGGTAATTAGAGAACACCAATAGTGAACCAAAGTTATCAATACACTCCATCAGTGTTTCGAGATAGGTGTGATTTTGTGTGTGTTGTTTTTTTTTTTTGGGGGGGGGGTGTTCTTGTTTTGGCTCTGTCTCGAGTCGGCCACCCCCAATTAAAAAAAAAATGGGGTATGTGCCAGAGTATATGTATGTATATATGTGTGTATGTATATACGTATGTATGCATATATGTATGTAGTGTATCTATTTATGATCCAAACACTGGCCACAATTTCCTGTCCACTGGAGATCCTATACAAACAGTGATCGGCCAACCTCCGCCATCTTGGTACCGTTGGTGATATTTTCTTCTGTTTACACTCTGATATCTCCATACCCATAATTAGAGGAGCACCCGGCAGGCTACATACCTCCGCCTACGAAGGCGGAGGTATGTGCTCTGCCAATAACTTCCTTAATCCCTACTGTACCGGCGACGTATTTTTCCTTATATTATGGCAACTGTTAGACGATTTTATTAAGATTAGGAAGGACCTCTAGCAATAATAAGGCTTCAACCTATCTCAACAACCACTTTTAACTACTGCAGAGCCTTCCTAAGCTACTACATAGTATCGTCTAAATATAGCTAGAATATAATATAACACGTCGCTGGTACTCAAAGGGTTAATTGCACGGCTTCTTTCTTGACGCATATCCTATCTGCCCACCACATTTCGTAAGCATCGGTTCATAACTTTTTGAGATATCTTGTTTACAGCCATACAGACAAACATTCACATGGAGGTCATGGATACAGGAATACTATGTCTTGGCTATTACTGAGGGATTTAGAAAGGATCTGTGGCGGTTAAAGGGTATATTGGAATTTTTACCCCTTTGATTGCTAGAGGTTCTTCCTAACCTTTTGATACCTTTTGATGTGTTCGCCGCTCTTCTAGCGGCACCAAGGAGCGCGACGCCCCTCGTTATGGGTGGTGATTTGGTGCAGTAGACTGTTGTTGTTGTTGTTGTTGTTGTTGTTCCCCAAGCTGCCTGGCAGTAGACTGTTTGAAGCGACAGCTCGCTCCCTTGCGAGGATGGGCTCGTCTGGCACTTTTTGCAGTTCGACATCTAGGGCTCTCTTGAAGTTGTCTAACGAGATGTCCCTCATGTCTCTTACTCGCCGTGGGAGTTTGTTGAAGAGACGTGGGCCTCTGTGTGTGATAACCAGCCCTCTCGCAGAGAGCCCATAGCACCCCTGTTATTCATCCGGGGGATTTCGCATTCCCAGCCTCTCCTATCACTGAATTTCATGACTATCGGAGTATGTAGGTTTGGTACTAAACCCTCTGCGATTTTCCACGTGTATATTATTAGGTAACGTTCTCTTCTACGTTCCAGTGAGTACAGATTCAGTGCTCTTAAACGCTCCCAATAGTGTAGATGTTTTATCGAACTTATATGCGAAGTGAAATTTCTTTGTACACTCTCTACGTCATTTATTTCACCTGCTTTGTATGGGGATGTTAATACGCTACAGTATTCAACCGCGGTAGCACTAGAGATTTGAAGAGCGTTATCATAGGCAATTCACCGCGTGTTTTAAAAGTACGCAGAATCCAACCCGTTAGACGTTACGCAGCCGCCACTTTGACCTGGTTATGTACTTTGAAACCCATATTTTCAGACATTAATTACCCCAAGGTCTTCACACTGTCTTTCCGTTCTATTATGTGGTTAGATTCTGTTAAGTAATTTGTAATTTCTTTAACACCATTATTATCTCCGTACCGTATTAATTGGAATATTTCCTCATTGAATTGCATGTTGTTTTCCCTGGTCCACTGGAACACTACATTCATGTCTTCCTGCAGTCGGCCCGTGTCCTCTTGTGTGTTTACTATCTTGCTTAATTTTGTGTCATCAAATGCCTTAGCAAAATCGGTGTAAATGACATCCACGTATTTCTTTTCTTCTAGCGCTTTAAGAATTTTGTCATAGTGTTCCAAAAGTTGTGAGAGACATGATCTTCCCGCTCTGAACCCATGTTGACCGGTGTTGTGTAGTTCATTTGTCTCCATGAATGTTGAAATTTTGCTTCGCAGGACTCGCTCGAAAACTTTAATGATGTGAGAGGTTAGAGCTACCGGGCGGTAGTTTTTTGGTAGTGCTTTACTCCCTCCTTTATGCAGTGGGGCAATTATTGCGTTTTTCAAGCTATCTGGTATGTCACCAGTGTCTAGACTCCTTCTCCACATTATAGCCAGGGGTTTTGAGAGGTTTTCCTTACATTTCTTCATTAGGATCGAATTCCATGAGTCCGGGCCTGATGCCGAGTGGGATAGCAATTTCCACAATTTCTCTATCTATTTCGACCTTTTGCCTATCCTGTAGATTTTGATGTGTGCGTCTTTGTGTGAGTAATTTCTTCTTCTGTACAGCCTCCTCCTTTCCCGATCTTGTTTGCTTCTTCGTTTTGTTTGTCTTGCAGGTATATGGTGGCTACAGATTTGGGTCATGGTTTCTGTTATTAAGACTAGACATTCTGCTGGTGTCAGGTTATCCATTAAATCTTCCCAGTCTATTTCCTCCATTTCTTGATTTACCTCTTCCCACCTAATGTTTTTGTTATTGAAGTTAAATTTACTGAAGGGGCCGGTTTTTGTTCTCGATTCTGAGGTTGTCTGTACACTTTCTAAGGTTGTTTTGATCTCAATTAATTAATGATCTGAGTATGTTGTGTCCGATATGTTAATGCTGTGTACTAGAGAGTCGTTGTTAGTGAAGACCAGGTCTAAGATATTGTTTTCCCGTGTGGGTTCAGCAATATGTTGGGTAAGACTAAAAAAATCACAGAGTTCAAAAAGCTCTCTCGTATTAGTATTTGCTTCTCCGGTGTTATTTGCCACTAACTGATTTTCTAGTTGTCTCCATTTAATGTTTGGTAGGTTAAAGTCTCCTAGCCATATAATATTTGGTGTTGGGTTCCCCAGGGTTTCCACTTCTGATTTTATTTTGTTGAGCTGGGTTTTGAATTATTCTCGGGATGAGTCTGGAGGCCTGTATGTAACAATAACTGCTAAATTTAGGGATTCTAATCGTCTAAAATTTGTTTGCAGATAAAGTAAAAAGTGCGTCCCAATACTTTAATGTTTACAAATAATAATAAACCATAAACATCATCGTATGCTGATAGTTAAGTACATTCTTCCTGCTCCAAGCTACACATAAACTGGTTATGTGTATGTTTGTTGTTTGACAGTATATACAGTAATATATATATATATATATATATATATATATATATATATACGGTATATATAATTGTGTGTATTTGTACATGTATGCGTGTGTGTGTGTGTTTAGAATGACTGCAGGTTTCTTTATTCATAATCACACATATTCTCTCTCTCTCTCTATGTCCATAGTTACACTGAATTCCGATCGAAGCAGCGGTGATATGAAGGAAATATCAAGGGCTAAGAGCTAAAATTACCAATATCAAATATCAGTGCAAGAGGAACAAAGATTTCCTCCTCCCCCCCTCTCTCTCTCTCTCTCTCTCTCTCTCTCATCGAGGCGATCTCAAGACACCTTAGCTCCCAGTGCACAACGAACCGGATCATGATTATGTCCGCCTGTATTAAATTATGTATTATGTTGATTTATACCATTGCCTATTTTTGTAATAATTGTATTCAGCTAACTATGATCTCAATAATCATTGATGTAATGAAAATATGAATAGTCTCCTCATACGATTGCACTAGTTCTGTAGTGCTATTATTTACAACCTGTCAATTAATAATTCAGTCACTACAAGCTTGCATGCTTTTTTTTTTTTTTTTTTTTTTTTTTTTTTATACAGACCATGTGACAATTAAATGAGGAAACTATAATAATACATCTGAATAATGCCAACCTGACTTATAAACACAAATATGAATGTAACCAGACGACGATGCTGTTGTTTCAGTGGAATAATGGCTCTTTGAGCAGTATGTATCGCCTTAGTAGTGGTTGTCCCCTCACAGGAAATCCCCCATCCTGTGAGGGGACAACCACTACTAAGGCGATACATACTGCTCAAAGAGCCATTATTCCACTGAAACAATAAACAATAAAACACGCTGCTCAATAAACTCGCCCCTCGGGGCAAAATCAAATCAAAATCAAAATCAATCTCTCTCTCTCTCTCTCTCTCTCTCTCTCTCTCTCTCTCTCTACTTAAACCCAGTCGAGGTGACTCTCCCCGAAAGTAATGCAGAAATAGTGTGCGTCAAAATAAATACAAAAAACATGAACTTAAATATCACTACAGCGTACCGACCACCGAGACTAACTGTTGCCGATGATACAATTTTTTATGAAATACTAGAGAAACCCTTAATTCCGACGAAACAGTTTTACTAGGTGACTATAACCTCCCCCTAATTGACTGGAATACCACGACCGGAAAAAATGCTGAGTCACGCCTAATGACAAGCTTCATCCAGGACAATTTTTTGACTCAACACGTAAAACAGCCGACGCGAGACAGGAATATACTAGACCTCGTAATCACTACCCAAGAAAATTTATTATCAAACCTGGATGTAGGTGAACATCTGGCAACGTCCGATCATAAAATCTTAAGAATCAACGTTATAAGCAAATATTCCTCAGTAAAAACAACAGGAATGGTTTCGGACTTCAAAAACGCAAATTATGACGGACTTAAGGAATCGCTATCAAACATACACTCAAACCTCATAAATATAAACGAAGTAAATGAACTATGGGGACATTTTAAGTCTACAATTACAGAAGCGCATAAACAATTTGTACCCATGAAACCAAAACGTAGTACGAAATCAAGTATGCCCCCTTGGTACAGTAGAGACATTGGCAAGGCAATAAGGAAAAGGAATCAACTCCACAAACTTGTAAAAATAACACAAACACTGAAGTAATTAAAAACTTGTACAAAAATAGTAGAAGGGAAGTGAAAAAAATAATTAGGGCGAACAAACAAAATTACGAAATGACTATTGCCAGAGAAAGTGCCACAAACCCCAAAAAATTCTACAGTTACGTAAACAAAAATAAACAGATCAAAAGCGGAATCGGACCGCTAATAGAAGATGGCCAGACAATAACAGGCGACACAAACACGGCAAATCTGCTCAACAAATATTTTGGCTCAGTTTTCACAGAAGAAATTATCGATCATACCCTTGAAAATAACACCTCAACTCATGAGATAGGAGATTTCACCATCAGTGTTACCGAAGTACAAAGCAAATTGAGTAATTTAAATGTAAATAAGACCCCGGGACCCGACATGCTCCACCCGAAAATAATTAAGAATGTCAAGGACGAAATAGCAAAACCCCTGACACAACTATTTAACTTATCACTACTACAGGGGACTGTACCGAGTGATTGGAAAGATGCGAACATTACGCCGATATACAAGAAGGGTAGCAAGGCCAAAGCGAGTAATTACAGACCAATTAGCCTAACTTCAATTGTAGGAAAAATCATGGAAAAAATCATTAGAGATAAGATTGTAGATTACCTCGAATCAAACAACCTAATCAAAAATAGTCAACACGGCTTTAGATCAAATAAGTCATGCCTAACAAATTTGATTGAATTTTATAACAAACTATTCACATATAACGACATGACGAAATCACTAGATATAATCTTCTTGGACTTTCAAAAAGCTTTCGACAAGGTGCCTCACCGAAAACTATTGGCTAAACTGGAGAGGATAGGTATCAAAGGTGAAATTCATTCTTGGATAAAAAATTGGCTTACGGACAGAAGACAGAGAGTGGTGATAAATGGAGTGGAATCGGAGTGGGAGCCTGGCACTAGTGGAGTTCCACAGGGTTCAGTCCTTGGACCGGTCCTGTTTCTCATTTACATTAACGATATCGATGTAGGGGTAAACAACACCATTTCCAAATTCGCCGACGATACAAAAATAGGAAATACAGTCCTGAAACGAAGATGATAGAAATGCGTTGCAATCTGATTTAAACAAGATATCAGAGTGGTCGAAAAAATGGCAGATGCCCTTCAATGTCGATAAATGTCAGGTGCTGCAGGTTGGTAGCAGAAATATGAAATACAAATACGAAATGAATGGCAAACAAATAAAAACCGCAACGGTAGTAAAAGACCTAGGGGTACTAATATCTGAAACCTAAAAACTTCCGACCAATGTATAGCAGCTGCAAATAAGGAAAACATAGCATTGGGCTTTATTAAACGAAAATTTACATATAAACATGAAAACGTAATAGTGCCACTGTTCAAAAGTATGGTGAGGCCCCACCTTGAATATGGTGTGCAGTTCTGGTCACCTTATCTGATCAAGGACATTGTAAGACTCGAGTCAGTGCAGCGTAGAGCGACGAAGATGATACCCTCATTAAGAAATAAACCATATGAAGAAAGACTTAAACGATTGAACCTGTTCTCATTAAAAAAGAGGAGGTTGAGGGGTCAGCTTATTGAGTGCTTTAAGATACTAAAAGGTTTCGACAAAGTCGATGTAAATGCACTATTCACATTAAACAATACTAATCAAACTCGCGGAAATGGAATGAAATTAAAAACCAAAAAGGCAAACCTAGATGTCACAAAGAGTTTCTTCACCTACAGTGTGGCGACAGAGTGGAATAAACTACCAGCGAGAGTGGTGGAGAGCGACACAATAAACGCCTTCAAGGGAAGGCTTGAATGGAAAAAAAAAAAAAAAAAAAAAAAAATAATGTATGTATATGTATGTGTGTGCACTGTACAGTATGTATATATATACTGTATATATATGTGTGTATGTATGTATGTGTATATGTATGTGTATATATGTATATATATATATGTATGTGTATGTATGTGTATGTGTGTATGTGTATATATGCATATATGCATATTATAGTTTGTAAGGCCAGACTGCCTAGTAAGGACCTTGAGGTCTGTGTGGTCTGTGTATCTATGTAGCTCTCTCTCTCTCTCTCTCTCTCTCTCTCTCTCTCTCTCTCTCTCTCTCTCTCTCTCTCTGTCTTTTCTCTCTCTCTCTCTCTCTCTCTCTCTCTCTCTCTCTCTCTCCTCTCTCTCCTCTCTCTATCTCTTCTCCTCTCCTCTCTCCTCTCTCTCTCTCTCTTTTATTTTCTTCCCTCTAATATTACTAAAAACTGTCCCTACTAACATCTAATCTGCCACTGACATTTGTCCCAGGGCAGTCTTCCCTTTTACATTTTTCCCTTATCCACTCTAACCTACTGTTTGGACACTTCGCCATCAAGGTTTTTGAGGGCAAGCAGCATTGAGGGGTAGCTGGAACTGTTGCTTGATTCCTTTGTACTCTCTCTCTCTCTCTCTCTCATCTATCTATCTATCACTAGGTTAATATGAATCAGTATGTATGTAAGTAATCTCAGACTAATTTCTTTCTATACTCTATACTCTATACTCTATACAAATTTACCTGTCGTGTTTCTTGACCCATAAGGTTACATTTCATCCTATTTCCGGTACGGTTTTTTAGCCGGAGGATACGGAGGGTGGGGAAAGAGCCATCCAATTTGCAGTCCTATTCTGCTACCATAAACTGTCCCTGTCTATTAGTACTAAGCCCGGGCCACCTAGTAGGGACCGCAAGGTCTGTGTAGTCTAAGTATCTGTGTAACTCTGTGTAACTCTGTGTAACTCCCAGTGACCTTGATCATCACATCCGTCGTTTACTTTCTAACTTGAAGATCCTGCTTGTGTGTGTGTGTGTTTTTTTTTTTTTTTTTTTTTTTTTTTTTTTTTTATCATTCCTTATCTTAACACTGGCTGGTAGATTATTATTGACACTTCCCATACCATTTCCATATACCCAATAACCTTTTAGAGTGTACACTTTATAAAATAATGGGTACAAAATGGTGATCAAAGTGTCCATAATTATTTACCGATTTAATGGTATTTAGATAATAATAAGCAAATCCTATACAAAGATAGAAAGCTAAATCACCATCAATATACCCAATTGCTGTATTATACCTGTTCATAAAAAAATTATACAATTTATTTTTATGCAATATATTGAAGGACCTGGATACTCTAAACTAATATGGGTATGAAAAGTTATATATAGCGTCCATAGTTATATATTGACAGTAATATTCCTGGTTAATATAATCATTAAAAGTTATATCACTTTAATTATACGTTAAGTTAAGAAATATTAACTACAATGAGTACCTATGAGACTGTGACACAGTATGTAACATTAACCTCATGAGTACCTGACACTGTTTATAACATTAACCTTATGAGTACCTATAACCCTGTTTATAACATTAACCTCATGAGTAACTGACACTGTTTATAACATTAACCTTATGAGTACCTATACTGTTTATAACATTAACCTTATGAGTACCTATAACACTGTTTATAACATTAACATTATGAGTAACTGACACTGTTTATAACATTAACCTTATGAGTACCTAACACTGTTTATAACATTAACCTTATGAGTACCTAACACTGTTTATAACATTAACCTTATGAGTACCTATAACACTGTTTATAACATTAACATTATGAGTAACTGACACTGTTTATAACATTAACCTATGAGTACCTATAACACTGTTTATAACATTAACATTATGAGTAACTGACACTGTTTATAACATTAACCTTATGAGTACCTGACACTGTTTATAACATTAACCTTATGAGTACCTATAACACTGTTTATAACATTAACCTTATGAGTAACTGACCCTGTTTATAACATTAACCTTATGAGTACCTAACACTGTTTATAACATTAACCTTATGAGTACCTATAACACTGTTTATAACATTAACCTCATGAGTAACTGACACTGTTTATAACATTAACCTTATGAGTACCTAACACTGTTTATCACATTAACCTTATGAGTACCTATAACCCTGTTTATAACATTATCATTATGAGTAACTGACACTGTTTATAACATTAACATTATGAGTACCTATAACCCTGTTTATAATATTAACATTATGAGTACCTATAACACTGTTTATAACATTAACATTATGAGTAACTGACACTGTTTATAACATTAACCTTATGAGTACCTATAACACTGTTTATAACATTAACCTCATGAGTAACTGACACTGTTTATAACATTAACCTTATGAGTACCTATAACACTGTTTATAACATTAACCTCATGAGTAACTGACACTGTTTATAACATTAACCTTATGAGTACCTATAACTCTGTTTATAATATTAACCTCATGAGTACCTATAACACTGTTTATAACATTAACATTATGAGTACGTGACACTGTTTATAACATTAACCTTATGAGTACCTATAACATTGTTTATAATATTAACCTCATGAGTACCTATAACACTGTTTATAACATTAACATTATGAGTAACTGACACTGTTTATAACATTAACCTTATGAGTACCTATAACACTGTTTATAATATTAACCTCATGAGTACCTATAACACTGTTTATAACATTAACATTATGAGTAACTGACACTGTTTATAACATTAACCTTATGAGTAACTGACGCTGTTTATACCATTAACCTTATGAGTACCTATAACACTGTTTATAATATTAACATTATGAGTACCTATAACACTGTTTATAACATTAACCTTATGAGTACCTATAACACTTTATAATATTAACATTATGAGTACCTATAACACTGTTTATAACATTAACATTATGAGTACCTATAACACTGTTTATAACATTAACATTATGAGTAACTGACACTGTTTATAACATTAACCTTATGAGTACCTATAACACTGTTTATAACATTAACCTTATGAGTACCTATAACACTGTTTATAATATTAACATTATGAGTACCTATAACACTGTTTATAACATTAACATTATGAGTACCTATAACACTTTATAACATTAACCTTATGAGTACCTATAACACTGTTTATAATATTAACATTAGGAGTACCTATAACACTGTTTATAACATTAACATTATGAGTACCTATAACACTGTTTATAACATTAACCTTATGAGTACCTATAACACTGTTTATAACATTAACATTATGAGTACCTATAACACTGTTTATAACATTAACCTTATGAGTACCTATAACACTGTTTATAACATTAACATTATGAGTAACTGACACTGTTTATAACATTAACCTTATTAATACCTATAACTTTATAATATTAAACTTATGAGTACCTATAACACTGTTTATAACATTAACATTATGAGTAACTGACACTGTTTATAACATTAACCTTATTAATAACTATAACACTGTTTATAATATTAAACTTATGAGTACCTAACACTGTTTATAACATTAAACTTATGAGTACCTATAACACTGTTTATAACATTAACATTATGAGTAACTGACACTGTTTATAACATTAACCTTATGAGTACCTAACACTGTTTATAATATTAAACTTATGAGTACCTATAACACTGTTTATAACATTAACCTTATGAGTACCTATAACACTGTTTATAACATTAACATTATGAGTAACTGACACTGTTTATAACATTAACCTTATTAATACCTATAACTGTTTATAATATTAAACTTATGACTACCTATAACACTGTTTATAACATTAACATTAGGAGTAACTGACACTGTTTATAACATTAACCTTATTAATAACTATAACACTGTTTATAATATTAAACTTATGAATACCTAACACTGTTTATAATATTAAACTTATGAGTACCTATAACACTGTTTATAACATTAACATTATGAGTAACTGACACTGTTTATAACATTAACCTTATTAATACCTATAACACTTTATAACATTAACCTTATGAGTACCTATAACACTGTTTATAACATTAACATTATGAGTACCTATAACACTGTTTATAGCATTAACATTATGAGTAACTGACACTGTTTATAACATTAACCTTATTAATACCAATAACACTTTATAACATTAACATTATGAGTACCTATAACACTGTTTATAACATTAACCTTATGAGTACCTATAACACTGTTTATAACATTAACCTCATGAGTAACGGACACTTTCAAATTCTAGTGACCATCATATGGCTATGTGCGGTTTGGGAAGAATCTCTAGGAATCACTGGGGCATACACTCGAATGAGTATGGGTATGAAGTGTGTACATAAAGGGTTAGATAGTCCTTCAATACCCGTACCCTACATATGGGTATTTCAAGTGTCCATCATGGTATACACTTAGGAATTAGGTATTGGGCAGTAATAATCCCGTTTAATTAAGGAAGCCCACCTCGCTTGTTTTATCTTTCTCTCCCTCTCTCTTTGGCTTGTATCCATTCGGCCCCATTCAGCCTACTATTTTAAGACGTTTACCCCATCCAGGTGTCAATATTTTCCTGGCGAGCAGTAGCGAGCCAGCATATATACTGTATTATAATATATATATATATATATATATATATATATATATATATATATATATTGTATAGTTGTACGGTATATATATGTATATAATTGTTTTTGACAGCAAGCTAAATTTGTAAATATTTCGATAGAGAAATGTCTCGGGCCAAGCCGGATTTCTCCATACAATGCTGGCTCGCTATCGCTCGCCAGGAAGAAATCGACACCTGGATGGGGATAAACGTCTTAAAACAGTTGGCTGAATGGGACTGAATGGATACAAGCCAGAGAAAGAGAGAAAAGAAGAGAAAGATAAAAAAAAAAAAACGGTGACCTCCCTTAATATAATGATAAACAGGTATATCACAATCAACATACACAATAATTATCATGCAGTATAATACCTTTATTATATTTGTATATTTGTATTGACAGTGTATGCGTCGACGGTGGATATGTTTAGGGGTTTGTAATCAAATGTGTGTCTTTCGGTTTGAATGCGTGTGTGTCTGTGTGTGTGAGAGAGAGAGAGAAAGAGAGACTGTGTGTGTAATAGGGAATGACTGTGCGTGTGAAAGAGAAAATGAATATGTGAGAGAGACAGACAAAGAGAGAGAGAATGTGAGTGTGTGTTTGTGTGTTTCTGAGATTTACTGTCTCCATGTGCTGCACACAAAGTTTAAATAGGAAAACCAGGAGAAGGAAATGCCTGACTTGTGCGATCGCCACTTCACACTAACCGGGTATCCGGTGTAATGGTTTAGATGCTTATGTTCTGGGTGTGGTGTCCCGAGTTCGAATTCCGGGAGGACCATATGCTTTCATTAGTATATTCAAGTGCATTGGGGTTTGTAATTGATGATTAATGTTGAGAATGGGATGTTACTTTATATATATATATATATATATAATTTTTTTTTTTTTTTTTTTTTTTTTTTAGGGAGGTGGTTGTTTCTTCTGGTTCTATTTCTTCCTCATATTTAACCCCATTTGTTTTCAGAGTTAAGATGCTCGTCCCATTATTTTGGCGATTTTAAGACTTCGCCCCATTTTTGTTGTAAATTTTAATCATTTAGTGTCATTTAGGTGTTGATTGTTTCTTGGCGAGCGATAGCGAGCCTGTACTTTAAGAGAAACCGGCCTACGGCCGGGAAATTTGTCTATCGAAAAAATTTACTTTTTTTATCTAGAAGGCGACTCGGGTCTTTGGCGTGTGTTTTTTAAGATAGGTGGAGGTTTAGGAAGGACACTGATAAAATAATAAAAAAATACATAAATGAGCAAATAAATCTGGCCATCCCCCTTAAGTATATGATATGGCAGAGGTTGGCCGATCTCTGTTACCATTGACTGTAAACAAATAGAGGATGTATAGCTTCTGTACTGGTATAACATGGCTTTATTAACACCAAGATTCCAATAAATAAGGGTAAATTGTAGGCACCAATCGAACAGGGGTACAGTATACCCAGGAGAGGCTGTAGGCATTTGATAAGGAGTCGCTGGAACTCATGTGTAACATAATCCAAGGTTGGCTCGTTTATCTAGACAAGCTACAATACAATCACGTTACATTTCCATCTACGATTCCTGTGTTCCTTGAAGAATAAAGTGGTCATCTCTAAAACAAAATGTGCCCTGTGTTTGTGTACGAACTTGTCTACCCTTAACGTATTTATGTGACGGTAACCTGACTCCGGCGGACAGTGCCCCCCCCCCCCCCCTCCCCTCACATAGGGCCTACTCCACACCTCGAGGTAAAGTCACGTTCTACAATCAGCGATTTCTTTCCTTTTTCCTATTTACTGCCTTTCTTCCTACTTTGTGCGAGACCTTTTATATACATTTTGACTTATACTGCTGGAATTTGTTTCTTGACGTACATAATAGTGTTAAAACTTTGATCCATTCATTTTGTGTTTGTTATTGCGCCGAGAAACTATTCTGTTTAGTATGTTATGATTTTCACAAGTGTATTCTTTAGTGTTCGTACGAGTGAACTATGCTAATTTATAAGTGCAGAACTTTTATAAGTGCAAATCTATTTAACTAAGTAGCCGACTAATTGAGTGCAGTTCCTATATCAGTGCCTTACGTATATATTTGTTATCTTACATACAAATTTGTGTACCTATCATTTCTTTTTCTGCATGTATTCCGTCTCCTTTCATTCATTCATTCTTCCTTACGTAAATGAGTAGTCCATCGTCTTCGCCCCATTCACATTTGATCCCAGACACGAAAATTGACGAAGGTAATTACGACACTCCTATTGACGTTGCTTGCGCTATTGATTTCTCGGTCACTTCAGTACATTCTGGCTATCCTTACGTGGAACCTTTGGATTATATAAGTTTAACTCAACTTTTTTAACATGAAAGCGAACATATACCCCTTAAAGAAGCTAGTGTGTTTGATTACTTAAATCAAGGTTCATTACGTAGTGGTAGTTCTAGAGATACAAAACCGGTCGATATTTACGGTGATTGACGATATTGGAAGTGAAATAGCTGCAAGGGGTGAGACCACAGACAGTGCTAAAATCGCTACCTTTAGGTCTAAATTTGACAAAGGCGAGACTCCCGCTGGTATCTGTTAGCTTGCGATGAATTGTTGGAAGCCACGACTTACAAGGAGTACAAGGAAGCCTTCATTGAATATTTCAGTCGCAAAGCGAAGGGTGAATTTGCTGTGTTTCATCACATGGTTGAACAAATGACGACACACAAAAACAATACCCCCGTTGATGCGTTGGTTGGCAAGGCATCTCAGCTCGCGAGCACGATGACACATGATCTGGCTAATCACACATGGTTTCCTAATGACAATTACAACCAAGGAATTGTGCAAATTGATGGGCTACCTTTTCATTGTTAATGCACTTCCGGCTTGAGGTGACTAATGTTATGTAAGAGCAAATAGGTAATGCAATAATGACATGTTACATCTGTTTCATTTGCTTGGCCTCTCTTAGTGATTTCCTGTGTGCCTCACTTATACTGAGAGTAGTCCAGCCAGCTCTCACAAACACCTCCTCCTCCTAACTACTTCACTACACTTAACATGCACACCGCACTTCCTCCTTCCACAAGAAAAACAAACAACAAATATGACAATAAACACTCGCCAAGCCTCGGAGTCCCTGGGTGTGTGTGTGTGTGTGGGGGGGGGGGGGGGGGGGGGGGGGGGGGGGGGGGGGGACGGACCATAATTACTCCCATACCCGCCTGACCTTTCCCCTGACGACCCCTCTAAATGCTCTGGGCCACAGTCTGTTACTCTTACTATCAACTTTTGCAATATTCGCGGCCTTTCCTCTAATTTTCCCTCTGTTGAACACCATCTCTCCTCCTCCAAACCTGATCTTATTTTCCTCACTGAAACCCATGTGTCTGAGGCAACTGCCAGCAGGCCCTTCTACTTGCTCTATCCTAGTTTCAAAACATATATATTTTGTTTTTGTTATATATATATATATATATATATACAGTACTGTATATATATATATATATATATATATATATATATATATATATATATACTGTATATATATATATATATATATATATATATATATATATATATATATATATATATATATATATATAGAGAGAGAGAGAGAGAGATAGATAGATAGATAGATATAGATAGTTATATCAGTATATATTTACTCGTGCAATGAACATTTTCCTTTATAATTACTTGTTTTTGGAGAGAGAGAGAGAATAAGATTTCAAGGTTAATTTCACGACAATCAAAATCATGGACTATCACCCAGTTATTCTTGAATGTTTTAATTGCCCCCCCCCCCCCCCCCCCGCCTCTCTCTCTCTCTCTCTCTCTCTCTCTCTCTGGACAGATATTTCACTGACATTGGGCAGAACATTTCTTTTTCAGTAAAGTGGTAAACTAATGGAATATACTCCACTTATAGTATAGTCTGTTTTACTACAGTGATACACTAATTGGATATACCCCACCTTCGGTATAGTTTGTATTACTCCTGCTGATGCTAAATTGGATCCATTGGTAATTGATTTTTCGATAATCAATGAAATATATGAAAGTATTATGTTATTACTTCATAATATTGCCAAGTGTTGTGATTAACAATGCATTTGGTTACATAACAAGGTTTTGAAATAGCTGATAAATCGATATTGGGCCATGGCGAATAACGTGTGAGAATAAACGGTTTCGAGACATGTCGGCCCCCTTGCGCTTCGGCTCCTACATATCCGGCCCGGTAGTCAAGCTAACCCCCCTGTCATATCGGACAACACGGCCCTTAGATAACCCGCCCTAAACCACCAGCTACCAGTGTGGGGGATTGAAACGCTAATGATATGCTAAGAGATTCAATATACCGTCAACTGAAATAAACAGACTATAGGATTGAATTAAATGTTCCCTGCACCCATAATGAGATCTTTGGGATAAATTATATGTATGCCAACTTAAGTCCTAATGTGTCAGTGGCAGCGTGTCAACATATTTACACTTGTATTCTTACTCCATGGTTTACTTTCGCAGCGCCTGATACCAAACGAATACTGTGAGAATGAGTATGGCTTTCAGAGAATACACGGATTACCACTTACATTTCTAAAGGTAGCGTAATTTTTCAAGCTATTTCGTCCATTGAAGGATATGTGGAGGAAACCATTTGCTTACGAATACAACTCAAGAGGGGAGCAGAGGTGAAGCTCTCTCTCAGCTAAAAGACTGAGATTCGAATTACCTATGGTAACTAGAGGACCGTGTGAGTGTTTGTGTGTGTGAGAGAGAAAAATAAATGAAAGAGATTGACTGTGTGTGAGTGTGTGTGCCTGTGTGTATGTGGGAGAGAAACAGACATATATACATTGACTGTGTGTGTTGGCTTGGGTTGTAAATAGATTCTACTTAATGATAACTAAACATATTCTGGTCTTTAGAGTGATATTGTATTTATCTTTGACCAGCATCATATGTACCATAATGTTAGAGAGAGAGAGAGAGAGTGAGTGAGTGAGTGAGTGTACACATAGAGCTGCGCATTCTCTGGACCCTGGAGCTGCGGATCTCTTGCTCTTTGAGCAGTATGTATTGCCTTACCAGTGGTTGTCCCCTTATTATTATTATTATTTTATTATTATTATTGAAATACCACAGGAACGAAAATTCCTGGGAGCGAAACTTCCACCCCCAACGAGATCCCTCTCTTTCTACCACCTCCCTCCACATGTTACACGTCTCGTTAATCACAGTCTTCTAATATACAAATCACATTTCCTTACCCCCTGACATTCTTGAAATACCCACTAAGTATATTCAATTAGATACCAACCATGCAGACTATAATACGTTCGTTGTGTGTGGGTACGAGGCGATCTCAAGACACCTTAGCTCCCAGTGCACAACGAACCCGATCATGATTATGTCCGCCTGTATTAAATTATGTATTATGTTGATTTATACCATTGCCTATTTTTGTAATAATTGTATTCAGCTAACTATGATCTCAATAATCATTGATGTAATGAAAATATGAATGGTCTCCTCATGCGATTGCACTAGTTCTGTAGTGCTATTATTTACAACCTGTCAATTAATAATTCAGTCACTACAAGCTTGCTTGCTTGCTTGCTTTTTTTTTTTTTTTTTTTTTTTTTTTTTTTTTAATGAAATACGTATATACAGACCATGTGACAATTAAATGAGGAAACTATAATAACGCATCTGAATAATGCCAACCTGACTTATAAACACAAATATGAATGTAACCAGACGACGATGCTGTTGTTTCAGTGGAATAATGGCTCTTTGAGCAGTATGTATCGCCTTACTAGTGGTTGTCCCCTCACAGGATGGGGGGCGCTGCTCAATAAACTCGCCCCTCGGGGCAAAATCAAAATCTGTACCGGAATGCCAAACTGAAATTCTTTGCTTGTCTCCGTATTTTGTATTTGTTGGATTATCCCACTCATACGTACCACTCATACGTACTGCCTCTTTCACTAGATGATGGACACTTTCCTTAACCTTTTTAACAATAGACGATTTTGTTCAGCTTCGGAAATCCCTCAAGAGTTAAATCTCTCTCTCTCTCTCTCTCTCTCTCGTGATAAATGGAGTAGAATCTGAGTGGGAGCCGGTTTATAGTGGGTTGTCTTAGCATCGGTCCTGGGGCCAGTTTAGTTTCTTATCTTATATATGACTATGATGTAAGACTAAATTACACTATCTAAATGTTCGCTGATAACACAAACATAGAAAACTCGGTATTAACTGAAGCAGACGGGAACAAGCTATAATCGGATTTATAGTTGAGTCGTCGGAAAAATTGGATATGCCATTCAATGTTGGCAAATGTCAGATCCGACAAATAGTTCCTACGATTAGTTAAAGACCTGGGGGTTCTAATATCTGAAACCAAAAGACAGATCAATATGCAGCAGCTACGAACAAGACCAACAGAGCATTGGGATTTATTAAAATAAATTTTACCTAGACAATTACGAAAATTATCAGACCATTATTCAAAAGTATAGTGAGGCCCTATCTTGAGTATGACGTGCAGTTTTCGACTCCTTATCTGAACAAGGGCATTGATAAACTTGGGTCGGTGCAGCATAAAGTAACACAGTTGATACCGTCACTGAGAAACAAACCATATCACGAAAGAGTAGACAAATGTAATGTTTTCATTTAAGACAAGAAAAGTGAGAGGTCAATATGTTAACCTTTATCTCATTTGGGTTGGATACAGATATAAATGTTTGTCTGGTTATTATGTACCGCACACCCATTTGAATGTTTTAACCTTAATCACGTTTGGGTTGGATACAGATTAAATGATTACCTGGTTATTATGGCTGGTACTGTAGGATACAAAGTGTTGACAAAACACGTTGTTCCCTCCATATGTTCTCTACAATAAATGTTTATGATCAGCTGACTCAACTATGTTCGTCATCATCATCATCATCATATGTGATTACACTCTTAAAATAATATTTTCATTGTTTTTACTAAAACAATTTTTTTCTTCAGATTATATAGTTTGTGTATATGATTTCATATATATATATATATATATATATATATATATATACTGCATAATTATGTTACTGATAACTATCACGGCAATAGCGTATGTCTAGAGTGATTAGATAAGACTCTGCCATATATAACCTGCAGTAAACATGTCCCTAACAAGACAACCTGCTATACAATGTACAGTATCTAGTGGAAGTGATAAATACAAACAGTAACAGACCAGAAATAGTCTTGTTTGTCTTAACCCTCTCAAGATCCGACTTTGCATTTATTTTCTGTTTTCTGGCTGTTATGAGATGATGAATCCCAGACCCTTTTTTGCCCTGTTTCGAACGCTTATACATTGTGTCTAGGTTACAGACGATTGCTAACATGCACACTCAAATAATTTTCACAGTTAGAGTTGCCTAATTCTACATTTGCTAGTTTACATTTCGTATCTACAGTATATTCAACTTCCCTATCCTTATTACCTTGTATTAATTATCAAGATGGAAACTCTGCTAATTGTTTGACCATTCACGTATAGTATCTAGATCTCTTTGGAGACATTCTATGTCATTATCCAAATCTATTATTCTCCCCATTTTGGGGTTGTCTGCAAATTGACTGATCTTGTTAGTTACACCTAAATCAAGGACATCTACGTAAATAGCAAACAACAGGGGACCCAACTTAAAGCCCTGACTAACGCCACTTTGTACTGAACCTCAAAATTATGATCGGTTATCCCCAATTGGACAACTCCAATATATTTATTAATGTATATATCGTTTAATTTTTGTTGCACATAATTTTGTTTTTATTATTATTACTTGGGTACGTGTGCATACCTGATTAACTTTTGTAATCAATAGCCCAAATTATATGTGTATGTGTATGTGTGTGTTCTTAAGTGTTTGTCAGACTGTTCACACACTATCTGGAGAATGATTGATATATTTCGACGACACTTTCTTTAGTAGTACCGTAGATCCCATTTACTCTTGGTTAACATTGAATGACGCTCCCGCACCCCACTCCTCCCTTCTTCAAACTTTACAAATATGTCATGTTATTATTATTCAATAAGGGGTACTACTCGGTTTTGTGGGCTATTAATTCATTTATTCATTTACTTTTTTGTTTCATCGCTAGACCTCCACCAAGCTTTAAAAAACACTCCCTAGACCCCCCCTTCAAGATAAATTTGTACATTTTTCGATAGAAAAATGTTCCGGCCGTAGGCTGGTTCCTCTTAAAATTACAGGTTCGCTATCGCTCGCCAGGAAAATATCGACACCTAAATGGCACGAAATATCTTGAAATTGACAATGAAATGGGGCGAAAGGTATTAAAATTGCCAAACTAATGAAAGGAACGTCTTAAAATTTCAAAACCAATATGCTAAACATGAAGGAGAAGGGGGTCCAGAAAAAGCGAGTAGTCGTTCTAAAAATATGTTGGAATTCCCCCTCTCAAAATGTGTAAGAGTCTTGTTTAGGTTATGTGTGCTATTATTAACACGAACTTTGTACTGGTTACTTGTTTGATATCTCTAAGATGTGAACAAGATAGAAGCGTGTCTGTCTACGTCACTGTTTAATCACTGTATTTCTCCTTATCGGTTGAAGAGTGGACAAGGTGATCACATGATAACTATAATCTTTCTTGTGTGTTAGATAGTAATGTGTGTAAGTTAATATATTTGTGTCTTAGCGTGTACAATTAGAGTCAGAAATTCAACGATACCCTTGTTGAATATTTGAGTGCCATCGAGAGAGAGGGAACATTATATTAAACACTTGGACTAGTAAGTAAAACAAATAATACTACAGTGTAAATATACATAAATAAAAGGTTTATAAACTCACTGGGTATACTGATAGTGATTTATCTTACTACCCTTATATTAATTGGGTTTATCACTATACAAATTCGTTTGTTAGGGTATAATTATAATGTAAAACTTGCAGAATAAACAAACCATAACAGGGACGACACAATATAAAGACAACATAACTGATCAAAACCACTATGTATAAATAATGATATATTAGGGACACTTTTATTACCCCTTTTTTTTTCCTTATAGTCACTGGCTATTTCAAAACACAGGAAGACTGTTTCAGGAAATTCATAGAAACGTAACCCCTTCTGTACCGTCGACGTCTTTTCTTTTTATTCTAGCTATATTTAGACGATTGTGTGCAGTTTAAGATGGATATTTGGTAGTAAAATGGGTTAAGTGAGATAGTTCGAAGCCAGTTAATTGTTAGAGGCCCCTTTTAAACTGAATATAATCGTCAAATAGTAGCCAGAATAATAGTAAACAGACGTCGCCGGTACAGAGGAGGTTAATAATACACTGATTATGAGCTAGGTATTTGACCAAGTCATTCAATATAAGGTTAGAAATGTAAATCACTATCAATATACCCAATGAGTTTATATACCTCGTTCAGGCTTCTATGATTTACAGTGCCGTATACAATTAACCCTTTCAGTATAATGACGCCTTCACTGTACATAATAATAGGCATTAATAGGATAATTAATGGTTGTACAGCCATTTAATAATAAGGATAGTAAGGTAAATCGCCATCAATGTACCCAATTGTGTTTACAGTATTAGCCCTTTTAATACACTTTGTAAACATTTGATTGTGTACAATATATTATTTTATTCTGGCTATCATTAGATGATTTTATGTGGTTTGGGAATTATCTCTGGGTATCAAAAAGGTATAAACTATCTCCCTGAACCTTTTGACTCCCACAGATCCTTTCTGTTCATTGTAAACAATCAAGAGTAAAAGCAGAGTATATACAATCATAGGTATATTGATATAGTGATTTAGCTTTGTATCCTTCATTAGATGGGTTTATTATCTCAAATATACTTGTATACTAGTATGGACTCTTTAATGACCCATTTCACACCCTATATAAACCCATATTTTTTTAAATAAAATCGTCTATTGTTACAAAGAATATAATAACATGGTAATTTATTTTGTTAGTTTATTAGATATTAATGCGTCCAGTCTACAAAATCAAGGGTATGTAGAAGGTATAGTTGTTGACATAATAATTATCAAGTGGAGACAGTGTGTGGGAATGTTGCTGAATAGAATGTTTGGTTAGGTTAGGTTAGGTTAGTTTTATATAACTTTAAGATGATTGAAAGAGTTTACGTATTTACTGAAGTGCTGTTAAACAAATTATTCAATAAGTTATTTCACCATAGAATTATACATGAACTCTGCATGGTGGCTAAATAAAGGTTAATTGTCCCGACACTTTGTCTCTGCTTCATTTGGCTATACAACGGTACATATTACCATTGGTTTTGAGATAATAAGACGTTTGGCCCATTAGTTTGGCGATTTTAACACCTTTCGCCCCATTTCGTTGTCAATTTTAAGACCTTTCGTGCCATTTAGGTGTCGATTTTTTCATGGCGAGCCATAGCGAGCCATAGCGACCCTGATATTTTAAGAGGAACCGGCCTTCGGCCTGGACATTTTTCTACCGAAAAATTTACACATTTATCTTGAAGGGTAGTCTCGGGTTTTTGTTTTTCTAAGCTTGTATGGAGGTCTAGCAAAGAAACTAAGAAATAAAGGAATAATTGAATTAATAGAAAAAAAGGCCCATGCCCAATTAACAATGATATACCTTTCTATCCTCACATTAGAAAGCGTTATTACCATCAATAAACCTTTACATGGCTAAATTATTATGGCCACTTTAATGACAACGAAGGGCGGTGCGCTCTTCGGTGCCACTAGCAAGAGTGGCGAACTCCACATAGGTGAACATAGGTAGGTAGGTGACCCTTCTCATACCCATTATTTTTGGCAGTATAAATTGCGATGCGGTGGAAGAACAGCATTTTGTACACTCAACCTGCACTGTAAATAATAATAATGGCTGGGAAAAGGTAATGAACAATGTCTATAATAATCTACCCATTTAAGGGGGAGGTAGTCGCTTTTTTTAACTACCTCCTCATGTTTAGCATATTAGTTTTGAGATTTTAAGACGTTAGTTCCATTAGTTTGTAGATTTTAAGATCTTTCGCGATAGCGAGCTTGTAATTTTAAGAGGAACCGAAAAATTTAAAAATGTATCTTGAAAGGGGGTCTAGGGGGTGTTATTTTAAGCTTGATGGAGGTCTAGCGAGGAAACTCAAACAAATATTAATACATAAATACATAGACCAAAAAACAAGCACTACCCCCGTAAAGATATATTGTTAGTAATAAACCCATCTCAGACAAAGGTAGAAAGGTAAAGCACCATCAATATGACCAATAATCTTATATACCTTTCCATACCCTTTTTATACCCTAGATATTATAAGTCAATCCAACGTGAGTATTCTTATTGCATTATAATATTGTTTCGTATCTGTTGCGCTATGTAATTTTATTTATTTATTTATCTATTTCTCTCTCTCTCTCTCTCTCTCTCTCTCTCTCTCTCTCTCTCTCTCTCTCTCTCAACAAAACTACTACACGTGCGATAAACATGTCTGAGACGTGTTTTGGCGGCACTTTCCCCAAACACGTGTTGTTATTGGCATGTCCTGTACTGCTGAGTCACTCATCCATTCAGTTATTCAATTTTTCACGTGTTCATTTAAACATTCACGTATTCATTCATCTACACATTCATTCATTCATCCACACATTCACTCACTCATTCATTCATCCACACATTCATTCATTCATTTATCCACACATTCACTCTCATTCATTTATCCACACATTCACTCTCATTCATTCATCCACACATTCGCTCATTCATTCATCCACACATTCACTCATCCACACATTCATTCATCCACACATTCACTCATTCATTCATCCACACATTCGCTCATTCATTCATCCACACATTCACTCATTCATTCATCCACACATTCACTCTCTCATTCATGCATCCACACATTCAATCTCTCATTCATTTATCCACACATTCACTCGTTCATTCATCCACACATTCACTCACCCATTCATTCATCCGCACATTCACTCACCCACATATTCACTCACTCATTCATTCATCCATTCACTCATTCATTCATTCATTCACACATTGATTCATTATTCACTCATTCATTCCTTTATTCACTTAATAATCTACCCATTAATTAGTTCACATATTCATTATTTCACTAATTCATGCATTCACTATACTGCATTCCTTCTATCACTCATTCATTCACTCACTCATTCACACATTCAATCATTCATTCACACAATCACTCCAATATTCATTTAATCAATGAGTCATTCATTCACTTTAATTATATCAAAAACGTTTGTCTCTGGCTGGGGCGACATAATTCCTTTCTACCTCCTGTAGGTCTGTATCTGTTGCCAGGTTTTTAATGAATGAATGAATGGTTGTATGTGCGAACAGATGAGTCAAATATTTAATGCATGAGTGAATGAATGAATGAATGATTGGTTAAATAAATACTTGAGTGATTGTGTGCATGAGTGAGTGAACGAATGAGTGACAGAAGAAATGCAGTATTAGTGAATACATTAATACGTGCACTAAATAATGGGTGAATTAATAAATGAATGAATAAGTGAATGAATGAATGAGTGAATGAATGAATTAATGAGTGAATGGATGAATTAATGAATGTGTGAATGAATGAATGTGTGAATGGATGAATGAATGAATGTGTGAATGAATGTGCGAATGGATGAATGCGTGAATATGCAGTGAATATGAAGGTTACCTAATAAAAGCACAAGTTACTGAAGGAAGATTACTATACGTCCTCCTAAGTGTAAACAACCACAACAAACCTTACTTCCGCACCACCATCAGCACATTCCTTAGACAAAGGCCAACAAAGAGTCTCTCACAACCTGTTAAGCTGTAAAGTGTGTTCATTAGTGAGGTAGGGGACAGTGGCTATTTATTGGCTCTATTTATATATATGCCGGTATGCATTTATCGTTTCGTTTCCTTGTAGACCTTCATCAAGCTTTACACACAAAAAAAACACACACTCCCTAGACCCCTTTTGAAGATAAACTTGTACATTTTGTCGATAAAAAAATGTCCCGGCAAAATTACAGGCTCGCTATCGCTCATCAGGAAAAAATCGACACCTAAATGGTACGAAAGGTGTTGATTTTGATATACATATGGGACGAAAGGTTTAAAAATCGACAAACTATATGGGGCGAATGTTATATAATCTGAAAACTAATGGGGCTAAACATGAGGAAGAAAGGGGACCAGAAAAACGACCTTAAACCCCTTCAGGATTATGCCGTGTTCTTGCTTTTTATTTAGACTTTCATTAGACGTTTGTATGCAGTTTAGGAAGGACCCCTAGGAATCTTAGGGGTTAAAACCAACTTATTTATGCCTCTAGCTTTCACAGATCCTTCTTAAACTGAATAATATCATCAATCTTCAACGGGTTCAGCCTTTCTTCCAACGCATACGGTAGCAATAGGGTCCGTCATATACGTGTGAGTGTGTGTGAGAGATATAGTGAAGCAGATAAGTGAAACAATCGTTCAAATGGTGATGCAAGCATGAAATTTGGTACAGGTATTCTTCAAAGCTCACTTTCAAAGCACATACCGCTGGCCACGCAAAAATTCAATATGGCGACCATTTTTCAAGATGGCCGACACATCTGACTGAGCCCTACTGTTATGGGTCAGTTAATTGAAAGAAAAGACATGAATACTGTCCAATCCATTTTTTTTTTGGCTCTAACTTGGTAAGTGAAGGTAATTTTGTCCAAAGCAGTTGCATATTAGACTTTAACTAAGATGGCGTCCAAGATGGCCGCCATTAACCCGAGGAGGCCGGATTTTTTTGGCGATTTTCGGTAGTGTTTATGGCTTAATAGCTAATCAAAGAATAAAGATAGAGAAATGAGTCATAAAGCACGTGAGAGAGGTCACTTTCAGCTTTTGTCTCGTAAAAAAATTCAGCTCCATAGGCCCAGTAGTTACTGAGATATTGCTTGTTTTCGTGAGGTAACTTTTCCGTGATTTTCCGTGTTTACGCACCTTTGCCATAGTGAAATTTCCTTAAAGCCATTGTGTTGACATCACGGTAGTTTCTTCGGTGATATTGGAACTCGGTGAAAATTACCGCAAAAGTACCGTGACGTCATACAAGTAAATAGCAGCCATCAGCAGGCTATTTAAAGGCTATTTAAAGCCGTGTTATTTGAGTAGTGTTTTGGCTTTGGCAGTGGAAGTTTTGGTGGCAGGGGGTTCTTTTGCTTTGAAGGATGCAGGAGTAATGTTTGTGAATGTGTCAGGAAGTTCTGGAACGGCCTTGACTTTCTCAGGTCCAAGTCTGAGTTTTTGACGCTCCTGGCCACCATTTACCTTGGTGGGATGTTGAAATACAGAAATGCTAGTCCCATGGAAGGAGGTTGTGGCAGTTGTTGCGGAAGGGTTGTGGTCGATGTTGTCCATCACGGCAGTGGTGAACAACTCTTTACGCAGTACTGGTGGACAGACCACACCCTCCTCGACATACTTGTTGACTGTGGCATCTCCTAATTCAGCTGAGACCTCCAACACCCTGTCATATGAGATGCTGAGGCCATGCTCATGCAGCATTTCGACCAGGTTTCTTTTCCGGATTTTGGCATAGACTGAGAGTCCCATGTAGACTGGGAATGGTGTTTCTCTGTCTTTTGAGTGCCTATGTGTAGCAGCTCCCTCTTTGTATCGGGAGTAGCAGTTAAACTGCATCAATTGGGCAATGGCCTGATCAGACTTTGAAACTCCAAATCTCAGTTGAGACTTGATGTCAGCTCCATGTTCAACCATCCCCACAAACTGAAGCAGAAGGGGATGTATGGCATTTTGCACACAACCAGCTGGAAATGTGCCATCAAATTTTGATTGATGTTCAAGCATGCATTTTCTTAGAATCTTTGCTGCTTTAGCAGTGATGAGTGCATCTGAAAAATCAGAAATTTGGGTAATTGCTTTGCCCACATATTTCTGAAATGCAAGAAGTACACTCTTCCACTTCTATGAGCTTCAAGTTCTGGAATTTCTTCCAGAAGTTTATCCTTCAGTCTGGTGGAATTTACACGTGGTAAATCCACACCAAGTTGTGCCAGACGCTGTTGGTAAAGGTGGCATATATCTGCCAGGCGAAATGTGACTGGCTCTTCTGAGCATAGGTTGCTTTCAACAATGTATGTCACCAGCTCTGATAAAATTAATGGATAAACATCTGGCTCCAGATCAGTGGCACTTGAGCTTTTCTCAAGGTTTCTCAGGTGGGACCTTTCCCTGTTGTAGAGGGCACTGAGACACACTCTGTGGTACTTTAGCTCCTGTGCAATAGCATCTCCACCACTCAATTTAGCAAGAAGCTTGCCATCGTTAAGTGCCTCTGCACACTCTTGTAGCCTCTTCTTAAGGTTCATGGTCATTACCTGTCTGAGATCAGATGCAGGTGCCACTTTCTCACAAAAAATACAAGTTTGACCATCATAGCTAGTTCGACGTTGCTTTGCATGATTGTCTTCAGACTCACTACTTTGACGATTAGATCGGCGTTTCCTTGAGCGATTCAGCTTGCTGTTGTTAAACAACAACCGGCAGTTGACATGGTATTTTGCCTGATTTCTTCTCAAAGTGGCATCTATGCCGTCACCTTCATCAAGCCTTGTTGGATCCACGATCAATGGCATTTCCTGGATTTCATGAAACATCGGTATGTTGGTAGCCAGCATGGCATAACCGTCATGTTCAAGGGAATAATGGGTTCTAGGTGATGTTAAATCTTCACCTATTTTGTCTTTCTGGCAAAGACAACATTTTGACCAGTCAGTTTGTCTTATGGGAAAAATGGATTTTGAATCTGCCATTTTGCTTTCTGATTAAGGCCGAGGGTTTATCCTTTTACCACCTTAACGAAATTACACACACATTACTTTATGGGATACAACTAGGTTCGGGTGACCTACACCTAGGCCGATCATTCATCCAGTGCCATTTAAGTCCCGTGTGATCTGTACACCATCCAGGTAAGTACAAGGCAAGTCATGTATAGCCCCCTTACCCTTGGCTCGGCTCTCCCGCGGTGGCACACCCTGTCAATTCAGGTGCGGCTATCTAACTCTATCTACTAACTACCAACTACTGTCTAGTAGCTAATTGCTATGGGGCTGTTAGAAAGCATTTGGGACACTAAATTAAACTACACTACAAATTATAGTATAGTACAGTAAAATAAGCTGACACTGAACCCCATGCTGAGTTGCACAGCAGCGATGTTACCAGTGTGCCCTGGTTGTGTGTTGACATCACTCTATTATATTTGCAAGATCTCATCACTGCCTCAGTCCTTACTAACAAATGTGAAAATGGCTCCATTGGATTATCTGACCCAAAGAATGTATGTGCACACCCAAAATCATGTATATATGTTCAGTAGTTGCTTAGATATGAACATATGAAATTAATGGACGCCATCTTGGATGCCATTTTAAAATTCCAATTATAGACTATGACAATGATTAAAACAGTGCTTCTCATTAATCTGGTTAGCAAGAAACAGTTTTCTCTTAAAATGTTCACCAGGTAATAATTAAAACAAAATTAAGCAATATATGGTCAGGCACGGCAGCCATCTTGAAAAATGACCGCCATCTTGGATTTTCGCGTGGCCAGCGGTATTTCTGAGAAGAATGGACCTTGAAGGGTACATGTACCAAATTTCATGCTTGCATCACCATTTGAACGATTCTCCTGAAATTTGCAGTTATCTGCTCCACTAATAGGGAATAAGTCGATAAGGATTGGTCTGAGTTGATATAGCTCGGATTCGTAGGGACACTATCCCCTAAAAGTCGGGCTAAGAGAGAGAGAGAGAGAGAGAACACACAAGGGCAACCAAACAGCTGACTGCCTACCTACTTCCTTCCTATTTACATCCTCTCTCTCCCTACTTACATTATATATTCCAGACACGACCCACTCATCTACCTACCTACTTGCTTACCTTCTACCTACCTACCTCTTACTTACCTACCTCCTACTTACATTATTAAATTGAGACATGATCCATTTACCTACCTACCTCCTTCCTACTGTCATCAGCTACTCCTGTGTAAACCATGTTATACTATTTATATTACCTACCTAATTACACCATCATTTCCTACTAACCTACTTATATCATACTTACATTATATCTCTTTTTCCTACTTACACTTCGTCTACTCTTACCTAGATTTGTACCTACTTACATAATAGCTTCGTAGTTTCAATATATCTAACTATCTACCGCCTTCCTACTTACTTTATCAATACTACTTACATGGTCTATTTCCATTTACTGTACAATCGCCCTAATAAGTGATGTCTCGGCACCAAGTATATTTTGATCCATAATTGATTTCAGCAATATCTAAACTTAATTTATTCATTTCGAAGGGGATACCCAAACCTATTACCTACACTTACCCACCCTATTCAACATCTGGCAGACATTATTACAGTACAGAGCGAGTCAAACATAATGGCAGCTGAGACATGACTTATTAGCGCGCCTGTACAATCGCCCTAAAATGTGATGCCTCGATACCAACCATGCAGACTATAATACGTTTTTTGTTTTTTTTTTTTTTATACAGACCATGTGACAATTAAATGAGGAAACTATAATAACACATCTGAATAATGCCAACCTGACTTATAAACACAAATATGAATGTAACCAGACGACGATGCTGTTGTTTCAGTGGAATAATGGCTCTTTGAGCAGTATGTATCGCCTTACTAGTGGTTGTCGCCTCACAGGATGGGGGGCGCTGCTCAATAAACTCGCCCCTCGGGGCAAAATCAAAATCAAAATCGGCTTCGGCTTCTTCTTCTTCTTCTTTTGAACCCGCCCGCAGACCGTGCAGATCCACAGGGCTGACCTTTGTATCGGTACTGGCTCAGAAACGTTAGTAGGAGGGAAAGTTTAGAGTAGAAGGATAGTTTAAGAGACAGTTTTTGTTTTGTTTGTATAAACCCCCCCCCCCTCACTTCCTCCCCCCCCCCCCCCCTCACTCATTTCTCTTCCTCCACATTTTCTCCAATATCCTCTTCATCATCTCCATGTCTTGTGTTTCCATCTCCTGTGTTAACCCCAATAGCGCCCCCACCACCCTATCTTCCCTCTGCTTAATCTCCTCCCACCCCCTCTCCCCAACTCTATTCCTCATGTACCTCTCCAACTCCTCTCTCTCCTCATTATATCTTGTACATTCGGTTACTATGTGTTCTACATCCTCCACTATTGGGTCCCCTCCCATTTCACATTGACTGCAGTGCGGTCCCACTCCATTCCATCTCCTTGTTCTCTCATTCGTTTCTAGCGATCCTGTTCTTGCTTTAAATAGGAGTTTCGATCCCCATCCCCCATCATAGTACAGTTCTCTAGCTGGTTTTTTCTTCTCTCTATAATATGTCAGCGTGGCTTTATTTTCTACCCCCTCCCTCCATCTTCTTCTCCCCTCCTCCTTTATCCCCTTCTCTATCTCTCTGACACATCCCCTCCCATTCTCTAGTATGACCCACTCCCCTCTCTCATTTCTTTTTCTAAATTCCCCCCCCACCCGGTCCTGTTTTATATTTATCCTCCCCAATCTTTTTTTGCACTCTCTGTTCCATTTACTTTGCTCGCTCGCCCATCTGTATACCTTCCCCGGCCACCTATCTTCCTCCATCCCCTCTAGTCTCACTTTGTACTTCCCTTTCGCTTTCCCAATCCTTTCCTCAAACGTACTCCACCCCATCTCCCCTCGGATTGCTTCTTGAGCTACGTATTTATTTGCCCCCAATCCTGTCCTCCCGATTTTATTCTGTATCGTTTCTAATTTCTTCGTTTCCGCCTCTGTTGTTTCTACCGCCTCTAAGCCGTACATTATTGCAGGTACTCCCAATCCTTTCCACAGCCCTCGCACTATTTCATAGCTATTCGCTCTTAGCCTTGTCGCGCTCCATAGTCTTCCATTCCATTGTTGCATTTGTCCCACCTTTTCACTTTTCGCCTTCTCAAACCCTTTCTCCGTGATCGTTACCCCCAGATATTTATACTCCCTTGTCTTCTTCATTCTGTTTCCTTCCAGTGTCCATTCCTCTTCTTCTTGAAGCTCTCCATTCATTTTCATCACCTGGCTCTTTTCTTTACTAAATCTTACTTCAAGTTCCTCCCCGAATCTCGTTGCTTCCTCTAGTAGTCTCTGCAACCCTCCTCCCGTTTCTGCCATCAGAACTACGTCGTCAGCAAACAGCAGTACCCCCAGTCTTTCTTTGTTTATCTGAATCCCCTCCCCATCTCTTTTCATCCTCTGTGTCATTTCTTCCATATACAGTATAACGCAAATAATAACGGCGATAATACGCACCCCTGCCTTACCCCCCTCTTGCTTTCTACCCATCCCGTTTCTATATTTCCTAGCGCGTACTTCGCTTTTGTTCCTTGGTACATCGATGTTATGATGTTTATATAATTTTCTGGTATTCCACTCCTTGCCATTATTTTCCATAGCAGTTCCCTGTTTACTCTATCATAGGCTTTTTCTATATCCAGGAATGCACAGTAACCCATTTTTTTCTCTCTTTTCATTTTCCCCATCACTTCGCTCAGTATATAGATATTATCTGTCCCCCTCCTATCTCTTCTGAACCCATTCTGCTCATCACTTATTAGCCCGTTTCCCTCTATGGCTCTATTCATCCTTTCCTTCAATATCCCGCAGAAGAGTTTCCCTATTGTGTTTGTCACTGTCACTGGCCTGTAGCTTTTCATTTCCTTCTTACTCTTGTACCCTCCCTTGTGCAATAGTGTTACTCTCGCTTCATTCCATCTTTCTGGTACTCTCTCATTTCCCATTACCTCATTAAACATTTTCTTCAGTCTTCTTGCCATTTCTTCCCCCCCCCCCCCTCTATGTACATTTCATTAGGTATCCCATCCGGGCCGGTCGCCTTTCCCTTTTTTAGTGCTTTGATCCCTCTCCTTACTTCTTCTATTGTGAGCTCCCTTTCCATTTCCATCTTATCCTGTTCTGGTAGCCTTCTCTCTCTCATTTCCAAGTTCCATTCCCTCTCCTCCCCTTGTTCATTTACTCCCCCTATTTCCTCCCAGTATCGCTTTATTTCAATCTTTATTTCTTCTTCTGTCTTTATTATTCTATCTCCCACTATTAGTTCCACGCTTTCTTCCTCTCTACCGGTCTCACCTCTTAACATCCTATACCACTCCTTTTGGCCCTCTTTCCCCTTGCTTCTGATCTTTTCTACTTCTTCTTTCTCGTGTTTTATCATTGCCTCTTGTATTAGTATTTTTACCTTCTTCCTTTTCTCCTCGTATACCTGTACCGCTTGTCTTTCTTCTCGTTCCCTCTCTCCGCCTTCCCTCCTATTTCTCTCTATCATCCTTCTCCTTTCTCTGTTCGCATCCCTTCTTTCACTTCTTGCTTGTTTTATTTCCCCATTCCACCATGGTTTTTGTTTTCTTTTTCCTGTCCATCTTCTTATTCTTCCTATACTCCTTTCTGCCGCTCTATTTATGTCCATCATCAACTCTCCATCCATTTCCTCTACGCTCCCCTCTCTTCTTTCCCCTATTTCTTCCATGTAACCTCTGTACTCTACCCATCTTTCACTTTTTAGATTCCATTTATTAATCCTCCATCTCGTGTTTCCTTTTCTTTTCCATTCCTTTGTGTAGTTTATCACCATGAGTCTGTGGTCGCTTTGTATCCCTACTTCATTTTCTTCATCTATCCACATGTTTTGGATCTCTTCCCTTGCTCTTCCATTCGCTAGTATGAAGTCTATCGCCGATCTTTGTCCTTCTCCGTGTCTTATCCATGTCGCCTTCCCCTCTCCCATTGTTTGGTTCAGTATTTCCATGTCATTTTCTTCCGCAAATTGGATCAAGGCTTCTCCATTTCCATTTATCCTCTCCCCTAGTATCCCTATATGTGCATTCATGTCTCCCATTATAATTATCTCCTCTTCCTCCCTACCCCTTATCATTTCCTGTATTCCTTGGTACTTGATTCTGTTTTCTTCCCGTTCCCTTCTCCCCCCTTCCACCGTGAAGTACCCTATTATTGCTGTTATTTTTTCTTCCTTCCATTATTCATCCTCGCTAGTGTCACTCCCATTATATCCTCCATTTCCTTTGATTCTCCACCCTTTAGTTTCTCTATTTTCCATTTTGAGTTGTTCCTAATCATTAACCCTACCCCTCCCCCTTTCTTTTCTGATTTCTCCCTCCCTCTCCCAATGAGCGTATATTTATCCCCTTCCCATTTTGTCTCTCCCCTAAGGTGTGTTTCTGTTATTCCTATCATTTCCATTTCCCACTCACTCCATACCTCTTCCATGTCTTGTATTTTCCCCCTATTTATCCCATTTATGTTTACACATCCTATTTTTATTCCTCGGTATACGTTATCCCCCTCCCCCCGCTCTTTCCCTTTGTTCTTCTTCCCTTTGTTTTCCTTGTTCTTCTGCTTTCTCTTCCTTTCTCTTATTTCTCTTTCTTCCCCTCCTCCTCCTTCTTTCTCTCCCACCGTTCTTTCTCCCATATCTAAGTTTCCCTCTACTTCCTTTTCAATCTTCTTCTCATTTCCCTCTCGCTTTTCTTTCTTTCTCTTTTCTTTTATCTCATCCTCCCTTTCTCCTCCCGCTTCCTCTCTTCTCCCCTTCCTTCACCTTTCTGTGTTCTTTAGCCACTCTTTCCTCTGCTCCTCACTTTCTTCTATTGCTCTCCTAATCTTTCCCCCTACAGTCCATTTCCCCTTTTCAGACAGGTGTATTCCATCCCTCGCAAAATCTCCTGGGCTCAGCTTGTAGTCTGGGTCGATGTATCCTACTCCTGCTTCATCCCTTGCCCATAGCCTTTTGTTCATTTCTCCGATATCCCTCTGTATTCTCTCATTTGACATCTTTCTCTCTTTCTCGTATTGCCCCGTTTTCCCTTTCCTTGGCCTTTCTATAATTCCCACCACCCATACCATTACCATTGGGTTGGTTTCTTTGAAGTTTTTTATTCCTTCCATTACTGCTCCTACTGTTCCTTCTGCTCCTTTCCCCTCTAGCCCATTTCCTCCCCCCTGTATCACTATAGTTCCACCTTCCCTCTTGTCCATTTCTGTATTCCTCAAACCTCGCATTATTCTTTCTATATCCGCCCCTGGGAGGCTTATCACACTTCTCCCTCTCTTTTCCTTGCCCATCAGTTCCTCCTCCATCCATCTTATCGTGCTGTCCCCTATCAGTAGTACCCGGTCCTCTCTATCATCCCTTCTCCATCCCCTTTGATCCACCCTTCTGTCTGTTCCCCTTTCTCCTTTGTTCCTATCGTCCTGGTACTGGTTATGCATTCTCCCCTCCTTATCCCATCTTTCTCTCCCTTCACTCTGCCCACCCCATTCTTCCCTTTCCTCTTTTTCTCCCCTGTAACTCTCTGCCCTTCCCTCATTTCTTTCGCTTCCCCTCTGTTTCTTCTCACCCCTTTCACACCCATATCCCTTCTCCACTTGTCTGCCTCCTTCATCCCCTCCACCCTTATATGCCTTCCCTTCCCTTCTATTCTCCTCTCCACCCCCTTGAGCTTCCCCTGGTCGGGTCTTCTCTGCCCTTGCACTCCCCCGTTCAATCCTTTTTCCCACTTGGTCATTTAGTTCTTTGACTTGATCCCTTAACTCTTTCCTCTCCGCCATCATGCTAACTCTCTCCGTTTCCCATTCCTTTTCCATCTCCCTATGGCCATCTCTCTCCATTTTCCATGCCTTCTCCATTTCCTCTACCCTTTTCCTCCATCTCTTTTCCTCATTTGCCGCTGCGATTTCCCCTTGTCCTATGCCCTGTTTTAGGCCCCATACCCTCTCTTCATTTTCCTTTCTCTGTATGTTTAGTTTCTCCTTCATTTTCTCCATTTCCTCGCTTATTCTTTCTCTGTCTTCTTTCCACCTCTTTTCTATTTCCTCCCTCCCATTTCGTTCCCTTTCCAGGTTTTCCTCCCCTATTTCCTTTATTTCCTTCATACATTTCAAACATATTAACGTGCACTTTTTTGCTTGTGCTTCCGTTAGGTTTTCCGCTTCCAGCTTTTCCTGCGGCAGCCATCTGTTACAGCTGCCTCCACATAACGCCATGAATCTCCCCCTTTTCCCCTCCTTTTTTTCCTTCTCTTCTTCCTCCTCTATCTCCCCCCTAACTACCCTCTCTCCCTTGCCCCCCTTTCCATCTCTCTTCTTTCCTATTTCCCTTTCTTTCCATTTTTCATCCTCTTCATCCGCGAATGTTATTTTCTTTACCGTTCTTCCACTTCTCCTGACCTGTTTACTTTCCTCATTGTTCATCCCTTCTTCATTTCCTGCCGCCCCACATTCCATTACTGCTCCCTCCTCGCTCCTTCCTCTCTTTTTCTGTTTATTGTCTTTATCCCCCTCTGTTCTTTCCGCCTCCCTTTCGTCCCCTTCCCCCTCCCCCTTCTCCTTTATTTTCTCTCCTCCTGTTCCTCCTTGCTTCTCCCCCCCTCTTCGTTGTTCTGTTCACCCCCCGCCCCATCCCCTTCCTTTGTTTCCCCTCCTCTCTCTATTCTTTCCTCTTCCCTTTCCATCTCCTGCCGTTCCTTCTCAATCTCTGAATCTATCACCCCTTCCTCCATTTTTTTCTCTTTGCTCTTTCTATTCATATCTCTTCCACCCTGTTCATCCTGTTTTCCTCCCTCCCCTTCCGCAAGGATGCCATTCCGCAAGGATGGCACTCATCTAAACCCTGTGGGTTCAGCACGCATGGGTCGTCTCCTACACGAAGCAGTCCGCAGCCATGGATCAAAAAACGCCATCCGAGAAGAAGCAGCAGTGACATAAATCATCCAACGCCAAGAAAAAAACAGAGGCAACCGAGGACCACCAGCGATAAGGACCGAAGACAGCGAGGACCGAGGACAGCCATGAACATAAATGTAGATCCGACAAGAACCAAAAATATTATTAAAGAGCGTTCCGTGAGTTCTAAAATAACAAATTTAAAGGTTTTCTATGCAAACGCTCGTAGCATACGCAATACATTTTCAGATTTAGAGGAGCTAGTGTTTACAGAAAATTATGATGCGATTGGCATAACAGAATCTTGGCTCAATACAGAAGATAGAGACTTTTTAGCAGAGTATTCACTTCCCGGTTATGTAATGTTTGAGAAAAGCCGAATAAATCGAAATGGAGGTGGCGTTTTACTTTATATCAAAGAAAGTCTTAACCCTACCCTCTTGTCAAAACCTCAAATTGTGAACGTCGACGCATCTTTTGTGCTAATAAAGAATAATAAAGGTACACAAATAATACTTGCATTAATATACAGACCTCCAGCTCAATCAGTGCAAACTGACCGAGAAATTTACGAACAAATTGCAGATGTAAGTAACTCACAAGATACCGTAATTTTTGGTGACTTTAATTTACCTGTGACCAAGTGGGGCGATACTCTTACTTCACACTCCGGACATGACTTGTATACGAACTTGCAAGAGAGTTCGCTTTATCAATTTGTTGGAACGCCGACCCTGGTAATAACGTTCTTGACATTGTACTTGCAACAAAAGAAGAATTAATAGAGAATTTGAATGTTGGTGATGAATTCAGTAACAGCGACCATCGTACGATAACTTTCACTTTAAAGTTTACTAGTAACGAACCAAATAGTAGCATCGAAAAAGTCCCTAATTTCAAGAAAGCAAACTTCCATAAACTTAGAGCTATGTTTAAAGAAACTGACTGGAGCTTTTTAATTCACAATAACGACATAAATACATCTTGGAAGTTATTCGAAGCCACTTACCTAAAAGCAGTGCAAGACTGCATACCATCGAAAACTCGGCGTCCAGGCCATAATAATAAGCCCAAATGGTGGAATAAAGATATTTCAAACTGCCTGCTTGCTAAAAAAATTGCTAATGATAGATTAAAATCCTTACAAAATGATGAAGAACGGCTGAAATTTGTAGAGCTACGACGCAAAGCCAAAAAGTTAATTAAGCAAAGTAAAAAGACCTTAGAGTTACATATTGCGAATCAAAGTAAAACAAACCCGAAAGAATTCTATAGTTATATCAGAAAGAAAAAAGTTGTTACTTCAACTGTTGGACCGTTAGTCGATGAAAATGGAGAATACACCAAAGATGAAGAACAAATGAGTAATGCCCTCAATACCTTCTTTGCATCAGTTTTTACAACAGAAAACCTCAGTGATATCCCTACACCATCGCCGATTCAGATTGATAATTCAGATGTTCTAAGCAATATCACCGTTACAGAGAGAGAAGTATTGAATTGTTTAGATAAACTCAAGGTAAATAAAACGCCTGGACCTGATACAATCTCGCCTAGAGTTCTAAAGGAAGCTAAGGATGAGCTCTCTAAACCACTGACATTACTATTCAATAAATCCTTGCAGTCTGGAACTATGCCCGATCAGTGGAAGCTAGCCAACGTAACACCGATATTCAAAAAAGGCAGCAAATCCCTACCCAGTAACTATCGTCCAATTAGCTTAACCTCAGTTGTATGTAAAATGCTAGAAACGGTCATACGAGACAGACTCGTAAATCACTTAGAGGAAAATAACATACTTAAAGATACTCAACACGGCTTTCGTAAAAAACGTTCCTGTTTAACAAACCTCTTAGACTTCTTCCACGATATCCTCAACCTCTACGATGAGAGTAAAGCTGTAGATATTATATACCTTGATTTTCAAAAGGCCTTTGACAAAGTTCCCCACAAACGTTTACTTCTAAAACTAAAAGCACATGGAATACAAGACGGTGTGTTGAAATGGATAGAAAATTGGCTCAGCGACAGAAAGCAAAGAGTAGTCATAAACGGTAAGGCATCAAAATGGACCAATGTAAGTAGCGGGGTACCCCAGGGATCGGTACTAGGACCAATTCTCTTTCTAATTTACATCAACGACATAGATGAGGGTCTCACCTGTACAATCTCAAAATTTGCTGACGATACAAAAATTGCAAATAGCGTACTCTCAAAAGAACAAGTTGACGATATACAACACAATCTAGATAAATTGTCATGTTGGGCCCAAATTTGGCAAATGAGTTTCAATGCGGATAAATGTAAAGTACTACATATCGGATACCTAAATGAGAAAGCAAACTATTCGATGAATGGCACTCAGCTTAAGAATGTAAACAGAGAAACCGATCTGGGAGTAACAATATCGAGTAACCTAAAACCGAGTCAACAATGTTCAGAAGTTGTTAAGAAGGCAAACAAAATAATTGGCTTTATAGGCAGGTCATTTGAGCATAAATCCAAAGAAGTTATCCTAACCCTTTACAATTCATTAGTCCGCCCTCTTCTGGAATACTGCGTTCAATCCTGGTGCCCTTATTACCAAAAAGATATAAACAAGCTAGAACGAGTTCAACGTAGAGTTACCAAAATGATACCTAGCCTAAAGAACAAACCATACGAAGAGCGTCTTAGAGAATTAAATCTATTTCCTTTAACCCAGCGCAGATTAAGAGGTGACTTAATTCAAGTGTTCAAAATCATCAAAGGCATCGACAATATGAACTGTAGTAAGTACTTCACTATCGACCAATCTAATTACACGCGGGGAAACGGTTGCAAAATTATTGGTAAATCTTTTAACTCACACGAATCTAAGAATTTCTTCTTCAATCGAGTTGTCAACTTGTGGAATGGGCTTCCCCGAAACGTTATAGACTGCATCACCGTTGATTCATATAAACTCCGCCTAGACAAATATCTCGCATCAAACCCGCGACTGACTGCGTTTGTAAATGAATAACTTTATTTTATCCCCCCCTCAGTTACTAACCCATCTGTCCCCTACTAACTTCCTAATCCTGCCACAGACATTAGTTCCAGGGCAGTAATTCCCTTTCCAATGTTCCCTTACCCACTCTAAACCACTGTTTGGACACTTGATCCTCAGTGTTTTGGAGGACAAGCAACCTAGAAGGGTCACTAGATCTGTTGTTGCTTGATTTCCTTTGTACTCCTTTGTACTCCCCCATTCCCTCACCCCCACCATCCCCATTTCCTATTTCCATCTCCCCCGCTATACTGTATCCCCACTTCTATTCTTTCTATCCCCTTCCCCTATCTACACTGTAGATTGCATAATGCAGAGAGAAGAAAGAAAATACTTAGAGAGATAGCTGTGTAGATATTTGCCAGCACCGACTGGCCCTCCCTCGTGTCGACGACGCGTTGTAAACGTTTCAGATGGCGTCCCCTGTCCCGCTCCGTCTCCCCCACGCCTTCCCACTTCTTCTTCCTGTATCTCTTCTCCCCGTAGTCCACCCCCTTTCTTCTTCACACTATCTGTTCTTTGTCCTTAATCTCACTTCCCACCACTTTTATAAGTCCTTGGGTTATGAATTTCCCTCGATGCCTCCAGATATACCGGGACACTCTCAGAGTCGACCACCCGCCATCAGACTCAGACTCAGACCAAGTATATTTTGATCCATAATTGATTTCAGCAATATCTAAACTTAATTTATTCATTTCGAGGGGGATATCCAAACCTATTCCTATACTTACCCACCCTATTCAACATCTGGCAGACATTATTACAGTACAGAGCGAGTCAAACATAATTACAGCTGAGACTTGACTTATTAGCGTACATCATCTCTTTAATTGATAAACTAATACCATTTATATATAGTTATATGTATTTTATGTTCTTAACTATCTTTCTACTTGTTCTTTGTTGTATTACTTACATTACCAGAAGCTCTTCGTTCGCTCACCATTTCAACTTAATAAGATTATGATTTCCTACTGACATTTTGTACTATTTACATTATCTACTTACATAATTATTCACACTTACATTGTCTTCTCCTACTGAGATTATCACTTACCTATCTCTTTCTTATTTTCATCATCTTTGCCTACCTACCACCATCCTACTTACAATATCCCTTTATAATTACTGCTCTACATCAACTACTTACATCAACGGTTCGTACTTACATTCTACTGATATTACCTACCTACCTACTTACATTCTTTGTTTCTACGAGTCTAACCTTCCTAATCAGCTGGTTGGTCTACCTGCTAGTCTACCTACCAGTCAACCTGTTAGTCTACCTACCAGTCTACCTACCATGTAAACCGGGGCAGTGTTGTTTTAAGACTGAGTTGAGTGTGTGAAGGAGGTAATACAGATTAAGGGGAGATGGGTCGTTATTCTGGTCCCCCTTCTTCCTCATGTTTAGTCCCATTAGTTTTCAGATTATAAGACGTTCGGCCCATTAGTTTGGTGATTTTAAGGCCTTTCGCCCCATTTCCTTGTCAATATTAAAACTTTTCGTGTCATTTAGGTGTCGAATTTTTCCTGGCGAGCGATAGCGAGCCTGTAATATGAGGAATCGGCCTTCGGCCGAGACATTCTGCTATCGAAAAATGTACACATTTAGCTTGAAGGAGGGTCTTGGGGGATATTTAGCTTGATGGAGGTCTAGGGAGGAAACTTAAAACATGATAACAATAATATAATTGAGGATACAAATACGCCCCTCCCGCCTTGATGTGAATGACCTTGCTTTGTTTGGGCCATTTAATCCTTTCCATGGGCATAATTTACTATGGTGCATAACTTTAACCATATCAATGATAATGACTACAAACAGAGAGGAAGAGGGTTGGTAACAGAGTTGTAGATGGGTGGAATGGACTACCAAGTGCTATAGTGGGATCTAAAACTGTAGGGAGCTTTAAGATAAAATTAGATAAGCATATGGACGAGAAGGGTTGGGTGTGAAGGGGGATCAGCCGGGTTGGGCCAACCAGCGCTCTGCAGACCTCCATAATCCTGCGTTAATCTCTAACCGTTTTGGTAAGATGATCCTCAGGGTATTAGAGTGTGAAGCCTATAATTGGGCTTTGTAATTGAATTGGGGTTGTGTGGGACAGGGATCTGCCTTGCTTAGGCCAATCGGCTTTCTGCAGACTCCCATTTTCTTATGTTCTTATGTTCTTATGTTCTTATGAATGACCTTGCTTTGTTTGGGCCATTTAATCCTTTCCATGGGCATAATTTGAACTATGGTGCATAACTTTAACCATATCAATGATAATGACTACAAACAGGAGAGGAAGAGGGTGGGGGGTGGGGGCTAGGAATTATTCTCCCCTTGTAAAATTCTCCTACTCATCGAGACAGAGAAAGGGGCGAGGGAACGCGAATGTGGTCCCGGACCCTGAGAATTGGAACACTTGAATTTTGTTTCTCTTCAAGCTCTGTTTCGAGTCAGCCACCCTCAACAATGGGGTATATGCCTGAGTATATACATACACATTACAACAACAGACGAGACTGGATATATAAAGTTTTTCGTTTGCCAGCCAGCGACCTACAGACATACACACCCACCCACCCACTTTAAGGGGTTAGTGCTTGGTTTTTGGTCTCTATAATTATATATTTATGTATTTATTTTTTAGTTTCCTCGCTAGACCTCTATCAAGCTTAGAAAAAAACACCCTAGACCCCCTTTCAAGATATATGTGTACATTTTTCGGTAGAAAAATGTCCCGGCCGATGGCCGATTACTCTTAAAATTAAAGGCTTGCTATCGCTCGCCAGGAAAATATCGACACCTAAAGGGCACGAAAGGTCTTACTATTGATACAAAAATGGGGCAAAAGGTCTCAAAATCGCCAAACTAACGGAACGAACGTCTTAAAACCTCAAAGCTAATATGCTAAACATAAGGGAGAAGGAGGTCCATAAAAAGCAAGTACTACCCCCTTAAGAACCTCCCTCCTACCGCCTCCCTAATATTCGGCCTACAGTACGATACCAAAATGTGTAATTTGAGTCGATAGGATTACTTACTGTATTTTATAATACATACAAATAATTCAATTCTGGTACAGTACCTAATGTAACTACTTCACCTAACTATTGTTTTACCTACCTATTAATGTCCTACCCGCAAATACTTCACCTAACTATTGTTTTACCTACCTATTAATGTCCTACCCGCATATACTTCACCTAACTATTGTTTTACCTACCTATTAATGTCCTACCCGCAAATACTTCACCTAACTATTGTTTGACCTACCTATTAATGTCCTACCCGCAAATTGTATCTAAAGCCGGTATCACACAAGAGCTTTTATAGTCAACATTCGATGATCAACATTTGTCTGGCAACATTTCTGGAATATTTTGCAACGGTATGGGAAACTAGACTGATGATAGATGAATTTAGGCAACTGAAATATCTTATATGTTGACCACATAAGCTGCCAGACCAGTGTTGAGGATACATGTTGAGTGAAAAGGCGCTCGTGTGATACCTGCTTAACTAACTACCTATTTATCTACCCAGGCTACGTAGTTACCTCCTATCCAATCACATTATGATGCAACCTAAGAAGCCTGCTGACATGACAACATCAACAATATAATCTAGAAGTAGGAAAACTGTTGTTGGAGATGGTGGTGATGGTTGTAATGGTGATGGTGGTGGTGGTGGATGTGGTGGTGGTGATGGTGGTGGATGTGGTGGTGGTGGTGATGATGGTGGTGGTGGTGGATGTGCTGGTGGTGGTGATGGTGGTGGTGGTGGTGGTGATGGTTGTAATGGTGGTGGATGTGGTGGTGGTGGTGGTGGTGGATGTGGTGGTGGTGGTGATGGTTGTAATGGTGATGGTGGTGGATGTGGTGATGGTTGTAATGGTGATGGTGGTGGTGGATGTGGTGGTGGTGGTGATGGTTGTAATGGTGATGGTGGATGTGGTGGTGGTGGTGGTGGTGGTGGTGGTGATGGTTGTAATGGTGGTGGTGGTGGATGTGGTGGTGGTGGTGATGGTTGTAATGGTGATGGTGGTGGTGTGTGGTGATGGTGGTGTGTGGTGATGGTGGTGGTGGTGGTAATGGTGGTGGTGATGGTTGTAATGGTGGTGGTGGTGGATGTGGTGGTGGTGGTAATGGTGGTGGTGGTGGTGGTGATGGTGGTGGTGGTGGTGATGGTTGTAATGGTGGTGGTGGTGGATGTGGTGGTGGTGGTGATGGTTGTAATGGTGGATGTGGTGGTGGTGGTGATGGTTGTAATGGTGATGGTGGTGGTGGTGGTGGTGGTGGTGGTGATGGTTGTAATGATGGTGGTGGTGGATGTGGTGGTGGTGGTGGTGGTGGTGATGGTTGTAATGGTGGTGGTGGTTGTGATGGTGATGGTGGTGGTGGTGGATGTGGTGATGGTTGTAATGGTGATGGTGGTGGTGGTGGATGTGGTGGTGATGGTTGTAATGGTGATGGTGGTGGTGGTGGATGTGGTGGTGGTGGTGATGGTTGTAATGGTGATGGTGGATGTGGTGGTGATGGTTGTAATGGTGATGGTGGATGTGGTGGTGGTGGTGATGGTTGTAATGGTGATGGTGGTGGTGGTGGATGTGGTGGTGATGGTTGTAATGGTGATGGTGGTGGATGTGGTGGTGGTGGTGGTGGTGGTGGTGGCGATGGTTGTAATGGTGATGGTGGTGGTGGTGGATGTGGTGGTGGTGGTGATGGTTGTAATGGTGATGGTGGTGGTGGTGGTGATGGTTGTAATGGTGATGGTGGTGGTGGTGGATGTGGTGGTGGTGGTGATGGTTGTAATGGTGGTGGTGGTGGATGTGGTGGTGATGGTTGTAATGGTGATGGCGGTGGTGGTGGATGTGGATGTGGTGGTGATGGTTGTAATGGTGATGGTGGTGGTGGTGGATGTGGTGGTGGTGGTGATGGTTGTAATGGTGGTGGTGGTGGATGTGGTGGTGATGGTGGTGGTGGTGGTGATGGTTGTAATGGTGATGGTGGTGGTGGTGGTGGTGATGGTTGTAATGGTGATGGTGGTGGTGGTGGATGTGGTGGTGGTGGTGATGGTTGTAATGGTGATGGTGGTGGTGGTGGTGGTGATGGTTGTAATGGTGGTGGTGGTGGTGGTGGTGGTGGATGTGGTGGTGGTGGTGATGGTGGTGGTGGTGGTGGTGGTGATGGTTGTAATGGTGGTGGTGGTAGTGGTGATGGTTGTAATGGTGATGGTGGTGGATGTGGTGGTGGTGGTGATGGTTGTAATGGTGGTGGTGGTGGATGTGGTGGTGGTGGTGATGGTGGTGGTGGTGGTGATGGTTGTAATGGTGATGGTGGTGGTGGTGGATGTGGTGGTGGTGGTGATGGTTGTAATGGTGGTGGTGGTGGTGATGGTGGATGTGGTGGTGGTGGTGATGGTTGTAATGGTGATGGTGGTGGTGGTGGATGTGGTGGTGGTGGTGATGGTTGTAATGGTGATGGTGGTGGTGGTGGATGTGGTGGTGGTGGTGATGGTTGTAATGGTGGTGGTGGTGGATGTGGTGGTGGTGGTGATGGTTGTAATGGTGGTGGTGGTGGATATGGTGGTGGTGGTGGTGGTGGTGATGGTTGTAATGGTGATGGTGGTGGTGGTGGTGGTGGTGATGGTTGTAATGGTGATGGTGGTGGTGGTGAATGTTGTGGTGGTGGTGATGGTTGTAATGGTGATGGTGGTGGATGTGGTGGTGGTGGTGATGGTTGTAATGGTGATGGTGGTGGTGGTGGATGTGGTGGTGGTGGTGATGGTTGTAATGGTGATGGTGGTGGTGGTGGTGGTGATGGTTGTAATGGTGATGGTGGTGGTGGTAGATGTGGTGGTGGTGGTGATGGTTGTAATGGTGATGGTGGTGGATGTGGTGGTGGTGGTGATGGTTGTAATGGTGGTGGTGGTGGATGTGGTGGTGGTGGTGATGGTTGTAATGGTGATGGTGGTGGTGGTGGATGTGGTGGTGGTGGTGATGGTTGTAATGGTGGTGGTGGTGGATGTGGTGATGGTGGTGGTGGTGGTGATGGTTGTAATGGTGATGGATGTGGTGGTGGATGTGGTGGTGATGGTTGTAATGGTGATGGTGGTGATGGTTGTAATGGTGATGGTGGTGGTGGTGGATGTGGTGGTGGTGGTGATGGTTGTAATGGTGATGGTGGTGGTGGTGGATGTGGTGGTGATGGTTGTAATGGTGATGGTGGTGGTGGTGGAAGTGGTGGTGGTGGTGATGGTGGTGGTGGTGGCGATGGTTGTAATGGTGATGGTGGTGGATGTGGTGGTGGTGGTGATGGTTGTAATGGTGGTGGTGGTGGATGTGGTGGTGGTGGTGGCGGTGATGGTGGTGGTGGTGGTGATGGTTGTAATGGTGATGGTGGTGATGGTGGATGTGGTGGTGGTGGTGATGGTTGTAATGGTGGTGGATGTGGTGGTGGTGGTGATGGTTGTAATGGTGGTGGTGGTGGATGTGGTGGTGGTGGTGATGGTTGTAATGGTGATGGTGGTGGTGGTGGATGTGGTGGTGGTGGTGATGGTTGTAATGGTTATGGTGGTGGTGGTGGTGGTGGTGGTGGTGGATGTGGTGGTGGTGGTGATGGTTGTAATGGTGATGGTGGTGGTGGTGGTGATGGTTGTAATGGTGATGGTGGTGGTGGTGGTGGTGATGGTTGTAATGGTGATGGTGGTGGATGTGGTGGTGGTGGTGATGGTTGTAATGGTGATGGTGGTGGTGGTGGTGATGGTTGTAATGGTGGTGGTGGTGGTGGTGGTGATGGTTGTAATGGTGATGGTGGTGGATGTGGTGGTGGTGTTGTGATGGTGATGGTGGTGGTGGTGGTGATGGTTGTAATGGTGATGGTGGTGGTGGTGGTGGTGATGGTTGTAATGGTGATGGTGGTGGTGATGGTTGTAATGGTGGTGGTGGTGGTGATGGTTGTAATGGTGATGGTGGTGGATGTGGTGGTGGTGGTGATGGTTGTAATGGTGATGGTGGTGGTGGTGGTGGTGGTGATGGTTGTAATGGTGATGGTGGTGGTGGTGGTGATGGTTGTAATGGTGATGGTGGTGGATGTGGTGGTGGTGGTGATGGTTGTAATGGTGATGGTGGTGGTGGTGGTGGTGGTGGTGATGGTTGTAATGGTGATGGTGGTGGATGTGGTGGTGGTGGTGATGGTTGTAATGGTGATGGTGGTGGTGGTGGTGGTTGTAATGGTGAATGTGGTGGTGGTGGTGATGGTTGTAATGGTGATGGTGGTGATGGTTGTAATGGTGGTGGTGGTGGTGGTGGTGGTCTTTTGTTGTTGTTATGTAAGGGGGGTCACCTGCTTTTTTCTCTCATTTTCTCTCTTTCTCTGGCTTGTATCCATTCGGCCCCTTTCAGCCTACTGTTTAAAGACTTTTATCCCCATCCAGGTCTCGATTTCTTCCTGGCGAGCGAAAGCGAGCCAGCATTGCATGGAGAAATCTGGCTTCGCCAGAGACATTTATCTATCGAAAAATGTACACATTTAGCCTGCTGTCAAAACATTATAACAAATATGCTGGCTCGCTACCGCTCGCCAGGTAAAAATCGACACCTGGATGGGGTTAAACGTATTTAAACAGTTGGCTGAATGGGGCCGAATGGATACAACCCAGAGATAGTAGAGCAGATAACTGCAAATTTCAGGAGAATCGTTCAAATGGTGATGCAAGCATGAAATTTGGTACATGTACCCTTCAAGGTCCATTCTTCTCAGAAATACCGCTGGCCACGCGAAAATCCAAGATGGCGGTCATTTTTCAAGATGGCTGCCGTGCCTGACCATATATTGCTTAATTCTTTTTTAATTATTACCCGGTGAACATTTTAAGAGAAAACTGTTTCTTGCTAACCAGATTAATGAGAAGCACTGTTTTAATCATTGTCATAGTCTATAATTGGAATTTTAGAATGGCATCCAAGATGGCGTCCATTAATTTCATATGTTCATATCTAAGCAACTACTGAACATATATACATGATTTTGGGTGTGCACATACATTCTTTGGGTCAGATAATCCAATGGAGCCATTTTCACATTTGTTAGTAAGGACTGAGGCAGTGATGAGATCTTGCAAATATAATAGAGTGATGTCAACACACAACCAGGGCACACTGGTAACATCGCTGCTGTGCAACTCAGCATGGGGTTCAGTGTCCGCTTATTTTACTGTACTATACTATAAGTTGTAGTGTAGTTTAATTTAGTGTCCCAAATGCTTTCTAACAGCCCCATATCAATTAGCTACTAGACAGTAGTTGGTAGTTAGTAGATAGAGTTAGATAGCCGCACCTGAATTGACAGGGTGTGCCAGCGCGGGAGAGCCGAGCCAAGGGTAAGGGGGCTATACATGACTTGCTCATGTACTTACCTGGATGGTGTACAGATCACACAGGACTTAAATGGCACTGGATGAATGATCGGGCTAGGCGTAGGTCACCCGAACCTAGTTGTATCCCATAAAGTAATGTGTGTGTAATTTCGTTAAGGTGGTAAAAGGATAAACCCTCGGCCTTAATCAGAAAGCAAAATGGCAGATTCAAAATTCATTTTTCCCATAAGACAAACTGACTGGTCAAAGCCGTCATGGTCAAGGCAAATGATACAGATGTTGTGGTCATTGCAGTGAGTGCCTTTCCAGCCCTTCAGAGTTTGGGGCTAGAGCAGTTATGGGTGGCATTTGGTCACGGTCAAAGCCGGTGCCGGATCAGTGTGCATGGCCTGTATCGCTGTATGGGGCAGGAGAAGGCTAAAGGCATGTTATTCTTTCATGCCTTCACAGGGTGTGACACTGTTTCAGCCTTCCGTAACAAGGGAAAGAAAACTGCCTGTCAGACATGGGATGTTTGTCCAGAGGCCTCCCCTGTCTTCTCCAAGCTGAGCCAGTACCCTCTTACAGTGGAAGATGGTGACCTGGAGATACTGGAGAGGTGTGTCATACTGATGTATGACAGGTCCAGCACTGCTACCACTGTGGATGAGGCCAGGCTTGACATGTTTGCCAGAAAACAGAGGCCTTATGAGGCCATTCCACCAACAAGAGCAGCTCTGCTTCAGCACACTAGACGAGCTGCCTTCCAGGCTGGTTGTGTTTGGGCCCAAGCAACCCAGTGTCAACCAGAAGCAGAGAGTCCTGCTGACTGGGGATGGCAGAAGGTTGGTGAAGAATGCACGGCTTCTGGACAGCCAACTCCCCCATAGCCAAGAGTTGCGAACAGCTGACCAAATGTGGCTGTAAATCAGACTGTCGTGGCAGATGCAAGTGCTACAGGCTGGGTCTCTCCTGTACAGCTCTGTGCACTTGCAAATGTGAGGTGTGAGTCTTTGATTCTATGGTATTTTTACTAATGTTATTTGTACTCAATGGATATGTATAAATGGTGTGAATTAGGCCGTTTCCTACGATATAATCTTCCTTCACTTTGTCTAGTTACTTATGACCCTGATGAGTTAATAATGTGACAAGTCTTTCTAATTCTCTGACCTCAAAAATGTAGGATTAGATGAACAAATCATTTGTCTAGCTCTACTAATAGCCAAGATATCAAAAAATATGCCTTTAACCCCAGAAGGCCGATACACTACTCAAATAGCACAGCTTTAAATAGCCTTTAAATAGCCTGCTGATGGCTGCTATTTACTTGTATGACGCACGGTACTTTTGCGGTAATTTTCACCGAGTTCCAATATCACCAAAACTACCGTGATGTCAACACAATGGGTTTAAGGAAATTTCACTATGGCAAAGGTGCGTAAACACGGAAAATCACGGAAAAGTTACCTCACGAAAACAAGCAATATTTCGGTAACTACTGGGCCTATGGAGCTGAATTTTTTTACGAGACAAAAGCTGAAAGTGACTTCTCTCACGTGGTTTATGACTCATTTCTCTATCTTTATTCTTTGATTAGCTATTAAGCCATAAACACTATCGAAAATCGCCAACAAAATCCGGCCTCGTCGGGTTAATGGCGGCCATCTTGGACGCCATCTTAGTTAAAGTCTAATATGCAACTGCTTTGGACAAAATTACCTTCACTTACCACGTTAGAGCCAAAACAAAATGGATTGGACAGTATTCATGTCTTTTTTCTTTCAATTAACTGACCCATAACAGTAGGGCTCAGTCAGATGTGTCGGCCATCTTGAAAAATGGTCGCCATATTGAATTTTTGCGTGGCCAGCGGTATGTGCTTTGAAAGTGAGCTTTGAAGAATACCTGTACCAAATTTTATGCTTGCATCACCATTTGAATGATTGTTTCACTTATCTGCTTCACTAAGAGAGAGAGGGAGAGAGAGAGAAAAAAACTAGGTGTGCCCCCTGGTGCACTATCGAGGTTGCATTTGTGCAACCAACGCATGCGCAAAAACGATTATTTTCGCACCACTCAGCCCTGGCGGGCAATATCTTGGTTCTCGGACTGCTGCGCCAGGGCAGTCTGAGGCATGCCTCGATGGTGAGTAGACCTACGCCGCTCCAGCTCCAGCTCAGCAAGTTTTCCGGTTGCATTGGTGCAACCGTGATAGGAAGTAAGTACCTTTTGTGTTTATGCAATACTTGTATATTTAGGCAGATTGTGAGCCATATATAGTAACTAGGTCTATGATATTTCAACCGTATATGCATGTAAGCCTAATCTAACAGGATCGGCCATATTGGTTGGGGTAGGGTAGGCCTATGCTGGACTAGAGGCTCTGAAACCTGATAGGAAATATTTCCAATTTTGCAAAACTTTCACATTTGATGCTGGTATAATGAATATATTGTGGCTATATATATAATTTTTGTGTTATATGATTGAATAACTTACTTTTGCCTTAAACCTGAGAGTATACTAAGGAATGATAGATTAATGTTGTGTAGGAAGGATAATGAAAAATACCAAATGGTTATGAGAGATATGGATTTTTAAAGTGGCAGTTGTAAATTTGCAACAGCGATACATGAATATCTCACTTTTGGAGCGATAGTGTTCCAGGGTTAATGTTTTGTTATTGATGGTGGTGTTGTTCTTCTAATATTGTGTTACTGGTGATGATGGTGGTGGTGTTTTGTTATTGATGGTGTTGTTATTCTAATATTGTGTTACTGGTGGTGGTGTTTTGTTATTGATGGTGGTGTTGTTATTCTAATATTGTGTTACTGGTGATGATGGTGGTGGTGTTTTGTTATTGATGGTGGTGTTGTTATTCTAATATTGTGTTACTGGTGGTGGTGATGGTGGTGGTGTTTTGTTAGTGATGGTGGTGTTGTTATTCTAATATTGTGTTACTGGCGGTGGTGATGGTGGTGGTGTTTTGTTATTGATGGTGGTGTTATTCTAATATTGTGTTACTGGTGGTGGTGATGGTGGTCGTGTTTTGTTATTGATGATGGTGTTGTTATTCTAATATTGTGTTACTGGTGGTGGTGTTTTGTTATTGATGGTGGTGTTGTTATTCTAATATTGTGTTACTGGTGGTGGTGGTGGTGTTTTGTTATTGATGGTGGTGTTGTTATTCTAATATTGTGTTACTGGTGGTGGTGATGGTGGTGGTGTTTTGTTATTGATGGTGGTGTTATTCTAATATTGTGTTACTGGTGATGGTGGTGGTGTTTTGTTATTGATGGTGGTGTTATTCTAATATTGTGTTACTGGTGGTGATGGTGGTGGTGTTTTGTTATTGATGGTGTTGTTATTCTAATATTGTGTTACTGGTGGTGATGGTGGTGGTGTTTTGTTGTTATTGTAATGTATTGTCAATTGACCACTTGCGAGTTTCGTTCTATAAGGAAGTTGGAGATGTAGACAACGATATTTAACAGAATTTGCAGCTAATATACAGTCGTAGTACATTTATAAATAAATAAAACCCAATTCAACATACCATTTATCCATCAGAAACGTACATTACGGGTGGATGGGACTCGTTAGCCTTGGTCGGCAACTCATCTAGGGGAGACAACCTTATACAAATCCGGGTGGATGGGACTCGTCAGCCTTGGTTGGCAACCTGTCTAGGGGAGTAAACCTGATATGAATCCGTACTGCTTACCTAAGGGTACGGCAGGTTAGTGGATGGAGCCGAACACCACAGTAAAAACAATAGTGCTAACAAGATACATAGAGGGCCTCGGAGTCGGACGGATCCTAAATTGAGTGGTCAATCCTGTAAGTCCTTCACTAAACTGGCTCGGGTTGTCCCTCTCACAGGGAATAGGTCCGCTTGGGGGCATTCTGTGTATGGCCACCCTCGTAAGGGGAGTAAGGCGTCTGGCAATAGATAGATAGATAGAAACGTACATTATTATTGCATTTCTGTTTAATATCGATGTTCACGGCTACAACTTCCTTATAGCCTGAAACTCGTAAGTGGTCAATTGGTGGATGTAGTGGTGATGGTGTTATGTTAACGTTGGTGTTGGTGGTGGTGTTTTGTTGTTAATGGTGGTAGTGGTGGTGGTTAGTTGTATTACCCGACATATTTATGTTAATGCTGAAGTAACACCACTGATCATACTACTAGATAGAGAGTGTGTGTGTTTTTGTGTGATACAAGGAAGCTTAATTAATGTTTCATTCATTACTGAACACATTTATCATAGGAATCATAATTGTGTTCGAAAAGCCTGAAAAAGTGTTTGAATTGTTACGCCAAACAATTGCCGTATTACACACTTATTATGTACTAGCCGAAGTAGCCACACAGTAATCGGTGTAAACGATAGTCCGAAGAATCCCGAGAGGGCACTAGGAGTGTAAACCCTGAGAAGATCGTATACCCTATACCGCCAATATATATTTTGTTGTTATTAATTTATTTAGGTTATTCATTTATTCGCCCTTCTGGTTTTTAATTTCATTCCATTTCCCCGAGTAGATGAACTATTATTGAATTTAAAGTGAATCTAATCAATTTTGTCAAAGCCCTTTAATATCTTGAAACACTCAATTAACTGACCTCGCCATCTCCTTTTCTTAAGTGAAAACGAATATATTATTTATTATCTTTCATGATACGATTTATTTCTCAGTGACGGTATCAACTTTGTCGCTCTACACTGCACTGAATCGAGTTGCTCATGTCATTGTTCAGATAAGGAGACCAAAATTGCATGCCTCACTATGCTTTTAAATATAATGTTCTAATATTTATAAGTAAAATTTATCTTAATATATCCCAATGCTCTATTGCCCTTGTTCGCAGCTGCTGCACATTAATCTGGGGTCTTTAAGTTTTCTTGTACTAGAACCCCAGGTCTTTAACTAATGCACTTATTTTGATTGGCTGGACTTTCATCTTTTATTCAAAATGTTTGTTTTGTGTTTTACTTATTTGTAAGACCTGGCATTTGTCAACAATGAATGGCATCTGCCATTTTTCTGACCAATCAACTATTTTATTTAAATCAGATTGCAGCTTATTTCTGTCTTCTCCGGTTATTACTGAACAGAGAGAGAGAGAGAGAGAGATGTTGCAGATGGGCGATGAAACAAAATTACTTATGCAATAACATTGATTTGCACAATCTACAGTAACATGTTTGACAAACAGGTATTTGTGTAAATTAGAGGAGTACCTTTACACATGATTCCTACCTTCACTATTCACGGTACTTGTCCCAGGTGTATGTGTTGACAGTTGTACAGAGGCGGGTGCCCAACCCCGAAAGGAGTTGAAATAGGGGAGCTATCCCCCCCCCCCCTCCCCCGCCAAAGGCGGCTTTCTAGGGCCTTTCCTAGCTGATGCTGAGAGGATTGGGTTCTAGTCATGTGGTGATGGGCTGGTCTATCCGAGTGAGAACTGAGCGATCTCTGCCATACCCATAGCTTACTCTGACTGTTCCTTTTACTTATATATCTTCTAGATCTCAAGTGGCGGCGTCTTTTCCGTAGATTGACCTCCCTACTGTCAACCTAGAAGTTGGCAGATTGGGAGCCAAAGCGTCACATTTTTCCCTTACCCCTCAATTTTCCCTTCATAATTGCTGAGGGGCACAGGGCCTTGGGTGGGGGCTTTGGTTTCCCGGGCGTTTCCGCACCCTCCTCAGCTCCCTGCCTTGGAGTGGCTTCGGTCACCCGGGCTTTGTTAGTGGTAAGCAGGGAGGATTTTGTGGGGGTGCTCGTTTATGGCCTTGGCCTTGCTCGAGACCTTGGGGCTGTTCGGCCAGACAGCCTGGGGAACAACAACAACAACAACAGTTGTACAGATCAGTCTAACTAGAGTACCTGTATCAGAAGGTAATGTCAACTTCACTTATGGACGCTATATTGTTTATTATCCGTAATCTAGAATAAGGTTTACCAACATCATATTTTACGTTTGTTACTCTTTATTTTACTGATATTTTATTTACCGTGCAGAGCGACTAGAGAGAGGGATTACAAAACGTATACCATTGATTACAAGACTGTTCTATAAAGATTTGCTTGAGAGCTCTCAGTCTCTTTTAGTTGAAAATTCGTAGATTATACGAGATCAACCCATTGAAGTCTTTAAAATATTTAATGGGTTTGACAGTGTTGATTATAAAACAATATTATGTGTTTTACTTGGAACAATCTTTGTTCAGAAGATAAAATTACTCTTCAATAGAGCAATTTAAGAAGTGAGTACAGTATATACTTTGCACACTCTGCTATGAGTGTAGTGCAATTCACAGCCTCTCTACCTAATTCCAAATGAAGCCACTACTTTTAAGCTCCTCGGTGGTCAGTGGTTTAGGTGTTGGAGTGCTGCACTACTGGCCTGGGTTCGAACCCTGGCTAGGGCATGACACAAAATATTAATATATCTTGTGATAAGCTTATTAACCCCTTCTATACCGGCGACGTATTTTAAATTCTATTCATGCTATATTCAGACGATTTTGTGCAGCTTAAGAAGGATCTGGGGTTGTAAAAATAGTTAAGTGCGATAGTTCGAAGCCTGTTCCTTGCTGGAAGCCCTTTTTAAACTGAATACATTCGTCTAAATATAGCTATAATACAGGGTGACCCAAAAAAAAATCCCACATTTCAAAAATAAATTAAACAAAAATGGTTAAAGCTAATCAAAATATTATTTGCACACATGAAACTTCATTCAATACCGTTTTTATTCATCATGTTTTAAAGATGACATCCTCCAAAAGGTGGCCGTCATTGTCTATACACACTTGGAGGCGATTTCTGAAGGCTGCCATGGCTCGACGGGTCATGTCGGGTGGAACAGCTGTTATTTCCTGCTGAATAGCAACCTTAAGGGCTTCAAGAGTTTGGGGTCGAGGAGTATACACTCGTGATTAAAGGTAGTCCCACAGACAAAAAATCACAAGGGGCGAGGTCAGGGGAATGGCTGAAACCACGCATCGATCATTGCAAGTGCTTAGGGAAATGTTTCCGGATCGGGTGATCTCGTTGCGTGGGGATGTTGTGTGGCCGGCCCATTCCCCTGACCTCACCCCTTGTGATTTTGTCTTCTTCTGTGGGGCTACCTTTAATCACGAGTGCCTGTGTGTGTTGACTTTATATTGTCAGGTGATCTGGGAAAAGAGAGAGAGAGAGAGTACAAAGGAAATCAAGCAACAACAGGTCTAGTGACCCTTCTAGGCTGCTTGTCCTCCAAAACACTGAGGATCAAGTGTCCAAACAGTGGTTTAGAGTGGGTAAGGGAACATTGGAAAAGGAACTACTGCCCTGGAACTAATGTCCGTGGCAGGACTAGGAAGTTAGTAGGGGACATATGGGTTAGTAACTGAGGGGAGGATAAAATATAGTTATTCATTTACAAACGCAGTCAGTCGCGGGTTTGATGCGAGATATTTGTCTAGGCGAAGTTTAAATGAATCAACGGTGCTGCAGTCTATAACGTCTCGGGGAAGCCCATTCCACAAGTTGACAACTCGATTGAAGAAGAAATTCTTAGATTCGTGTGAGTTAAAAGATTTACCAATAATTTTGCAACCGTTTCCCCGCGTGTAATTAGATTGGTCGATAGTGAAGTACTTACTACAGTTCATATTGTCGATGCCTTTGATGATTTTGAACACTTGAATTAAGTCACCTCTTAATCTGCACTGGGTTAAAGGAAATAGATTTAATTCTCTAAGACGCTCTTCGTATGGTTTGTTCTTTAGGCTAGGTATCATTTTGGTAACTCTACGTTGAACTCGTTCTAGCTTGTTTATGTCTTTTTGGTAATAAGGGCACCAGCATTGAATGCAGAGAGAGAGAGAGAGAGAGAGAAAGAGAGAAGGGGGGGGGGGAAGGGGAGTGATAGTAGTTACTGTAAGTATTTGTATGTGTGAGTAGAGTGAATCTGTGTGTGTGTGTGTGAAAGAATGTGTATATGAATAAATAAATGAACAATACAGCAAAGTAGGTAAACAAAGGCATTAATTAATCCATTCGGTATACGGACACTGGCTTTTCTTATAATTATATACGTTTGCTAATGATCGCGATTTTATTTAATCGTTTTGTTTAGTATTGATAACGATGTGTATACTATAGGAAGAAGAAAGGGATGGAGCTTAGTTGTTGTTCAACCAATCAGAAGGACACCCCTTGTTTTATTTTACTGTAGACCTCGTAAATGTCATGGATCGTTATCACCCCTGGTAATTACTTTTAGGAGAACTGTAGTGTGGGGATCGAGTGTAAACGGTCTTAACCCCTTCTTTACCGAGATGTCTTTTTAGTTTTATGCTAGCTATCTTTAGACGATGTTGTGCATCTTAAGAAGGATCTGTGGTAGTAAAAAGGGTTTAAGTGAGATAGTTCGAAGCTTCTTAACCCTCTCCGACATATGACGCAATTTTGAGCCTAGTGGGGATACTTTAAAGCCTCTGTTACCATCAGGGGTATTTAGAAGCCTTTAGCTTAGTTACTTCAAACTCTGCAGTTGTCTTTGAGTTAGCTGTGGGCAGAAAACTAATATTGGAGAGGTAATTATAAGAGTGAGAGAACTCTATTTCTTATTGCTAATCTGGCAACCTCTGCGTCATAAATGCGTAAAAGGGTTAATAGTTGGTTACCCTTGTTAAACTTAATAAAATAGTCTATTAGTTGCCAGAATAGACTGAAAAGGATGTCCCCGGTACATCTTAAGAAGGATCTGTGGTAGTAAAAAGGGTTTAAGTGAGATAGTTCGAAGCATCTTAATTGTTGGTTACCCTTGTTAAACTTAATAAAATAGTCTATTAGTTGCCAGAATAGACTGAAAAGGATGTCCCCGGTACAGAAGGCGTTGTTTTGGGGGGAAGCGTATATATATTGGTCGATTTATTTATTTACTTATTATTTGTTTAGTTTCCTCCCTAGACCTCCAAATAAAGCTTAAAAAAACATCCCCAAGATAAATTTGTATATTTTTCGGTAGAACTCCTTCAGCACCATAATGTAATTTCATCATATTCTGGTTACCATTATACGGTTTTCTTTAGCTTATAATATAGGCCTACCTGTAGGACTCAAAGGGTAAATACGATCTCAATAAACCCTCTGAAGACCAAGTGGATCTTTTTAAACTGCATAAAGTCGTGTAATGTTAGCCAGCATCAAAGGTATAAAGGCGTTATCGTGCTGAAGGGGTTAACTCGCCTGTTCTTAAGGGGGTAGTGCTTGGTTTTTGGTCTATATATTTATTTATTTATTTTTGATTTTCCTCGCTAGACCTCCATCAAGCTTAGAAAAACACCTAGACCCCCTTTCAAGATTAATTTCTACATTTTTTGGTAGAAAATTTGTCCGGCTGAAGACCGATTCCTTCTAAAATAGAGGCTAGCTATCGCTCGCCAGGAAAATATTTACACCGAAAGGGCACGAAAGGTTTTAATATTGACACAAAAATTAGGCGAAAGGTCTCAAAATCGTCAAACTAACGGAACGAACGTCATAAAGCCTCAACACTAATATGCTAAACATGAGGGAGAAGGGGGTCCATAAAAAGCGAGTAGTACCCCCTTAAACAATTATTTCTTTTAGCAGCGCCGTTATTGAAAGAAAATACTTGAATTATGATGACCGTACAATTTGAAACGTGAATGGTAATCCGCATCCTGTGAAATTATTGCCTCCCCTCAGGTCAGGTGAAGGTATTGAGGGATAAGCCTTTACAACGGCACCTCGTAGCTACTTTCTACTTTTCTTATTTTCTGAAGAGTGTAGCGAGGGAAGAAGGGGTGTTGGAGAGAGAGGAAGCTGTTGGAGTGGCTTTGTTATGTGTGTTATTAGTCTATACGTCGCGTGTAGTCTTTGTAAACAACTCTCACTCTCACAGTATTCGTTCGCTATCAGCAGCTGCGAAGGAAGGGAAAGAAATTTTTAAGGGGGCCCACCTCCCTTTTTTCTCTTTCTCTCCCTCTCTCTTTGGCTTGTATCCATTCGGCCCCATTCAGCCTACTGTTTTAAGACGTTTATCCCCATCAAAGTGTCGATTTGTTCTTGGAGAGCAGGCTAAATTTGTACATTTTTCGATAGAACATTTCTCTGGCAAAGCCGGACTTCTCCATGCAATGCTGGCTCGCTATCGCTCGCCAGGAAGAAATCGACACCTGGATGGGGATAAATGTCTTAAAACAGTAGGCTGAATGGGGCCGAACGGATACGGGTACAAGCCAAGAAAGAGAGAAAAAAAGAGAAAAAAAGCCGGTGACCCTCCTTAAGAATAATTTCATTGGTAGGTCTTCCGAATACAAATCCATAGATGTTATTCTCACCTTACATAATTCATTGGTTTGACCTCATCTAGAATACTGCGATCTTAACCTTGACAATAATCTTGACCCTTAACTTCTTATAACTCGAAATGAATGAAAGCAATCGAGCTGACGTTTATATAATTTGGGAAGAGTCCACCAGGAAATAGGTTAGGATCTCATCTAGAATACTGCGATCTTAAACTTGACCCTTAACTTCTTATAACTCGAAATGAATGAAAGCAATCGGGCTGACGGTTATATAATTTGGGAAGAGTCCACCAGGAAATAGGTGTGGATATTTACAGACAGTTTACTCTAGGCCCTTTTGAGTTACAGAGAGATCAGGGATCAAGATTATTGTCAAGTTCGTTGGCGCTACCTACACTGTCACCACCTGATGAGAGAGAGAGAGAGAGAGAGAGAGAGAGAGAGAGGCAGGGAGGGAGAGAGAGAGAGAGAGATACACGTCCCTACTAAGTGTGGTGAAGGAGATAGTGATGTCATAGTTGCACCACCTTACCACTTAAGAGGAAATGACCGGTATTTGTGGCCCCCTTCTCCCTAGTGTTTAGCCCCATTGTTTTTAGATGTTAATATGTTCGGCCAATTAGTTTGACGATTTTAACACCTTTCACCCCGTTTCCTTGTTAAGACCTTTCGTGCCATTTATGTGTCGACATTATCCTTTCGAGCCATAGCGAGCCTGTAATTTTAAGAGGAATTGGCCTTCGGCCGGGACATTTATCCATCGAAAAAATTACAAATTTATCTTGAAGGTGGGTCTAGAGGGTGTGTGTGTGTGTTTGTGTTTTTTTAACTTGATGGAGGTCTAGCGAGGAAACTCAAAAATATATAAATATACAAATTAATAGACCATAAAAATAACCACTGTCCCCTTAACCCTTTCAGTACACCAGGACACATTCTTTCATATTATTCTGGATATCATTAGAATATTTGATTTATATTAGGAAGGACCTCTAGGAATATAAGGGGCAATAACCAACTCAGTTCAGCCGCTGACTCCTATAGAGCATTCTTAAGCTGAATAAAATCGAATCAAAGCTGACCATGATAACTAGAATATACTGTTAAAACGTTTCATAATCCACAAGGACTTATCCGAAAAATATACTATCGGACTATTATTTGACCATTGTATACAGATTAGGAAGGATCTCTGACTTCCACAATTCCTTCCTAAACTGAAATAATTGTGTACTAATAGCCAAGATATAAGTAACACATGCGTCCTGATACCGTGAAAGGGTTAACTGTCTGTATGGGAAATTACGTTATTGTGTTATATTATGGTGATCAAGCGGAGGGCGTGTGTGTGTGGGGGGAGGGGGGGGGGACTTCCGGTCTACCAATGGTACCTTCCGGTCAGTTAGTTAACGATGGTCATAGACAGAGCTTACTAAATACTCTATATCCTTCCTCTTCATCTCTCTCTCTTTTTATATACAGTATATACTGTATATATATATATATATATATATATATATATATATATATATATATATGAAACAAATATACAAATATATTTGTTCTATGTGTATGAAGGAGACTAATGGCAGGTTGCCTGCAACGAGTGCCTCCCCCAAAGTCAAAATAGTGATAGAGAGCCAAATTAAAGGGATTTTGGGGTCAAAATGCCTGAACACACGAAGTTTAAAGCAGTCTATGTCATAGCATGAAGGAAAGATTGATTGAGGGAGAGAGTTCCAGAGCTCACTAGTTGGATAGAAGAAGGATTGAATTTTGTTGTCAGTTCTTGATTTGGAGATCTGGACAGAATAGGAGTGGGACTGTGTTGAAAGGCACGTGCCTCGCACTCGCCACAAGGCGAGTAGTTCTGAAAAACACTGATTTTTGTAATAACGATAGAAGATTGAAAGAGATGCAACATTGTGGCGTGTAGCATGAGATTGTAGGGAACTAGTAAGAGAAAGTGATTTGATGAGACGAAATTATGTTGACTCTACTCTTTCGAGAAGTGCGGTATGGGTGGAATCTCCCCACACTTGCGAACAATACTTGATACATGGGTGCACTGTGCCCCTAGAGCAAGAAGCTGTACAGGGGTGCAGAACCAACGGAGACGGTTGAGTACACATAGCTTCTGGAAAGCTGCTTTAGCAAGAGTGGTAATATGATATTTTCAAGAAAAGTCGGATGAAACAGATACACCAAGAATATTGAAAGAAGATGAAGGGTAGATTTGTGTGTTGTTAAAGAATAATTGATAGTCTTCTGGAAGATTGTGACTATGACCCTGTCATGTGACGTTTGGAGTTGTTGCATGCTGGGTTGTTGTGAATAACTAGTTGACTAGTGTAAGGTAGAGTCATCAGCATATGAGTGGATGGTACTAGAGGTACAATTGAGGAGATCATTATTGAGTATTAGACACACATATACACACAGTATTTCGTTGCATTTACACTATTTTAGGTTTTATTAGCTAACAGTAAGTTTACAATGAATGGCTGTAATAATATACAAACGGTATGAAAGGTGCTGTGTTACTTTAAAGACACATTTTCCAACATTCGTCATTTTATTTAAGATCCTTCAATGTAAGCTTTACATACAGTATACTGTATATTAGGATAATTATTTTTTTAAATATGTATATTCTTACAGTTTCTTACAGTAGATCCTCTGGAAAAAGGCAAACTAGGCCTGTGTGTCCAGCTAATATATATCACACACACACACATATATATATATATATATATATATATATATATATATATATATATATATATATATATATATACAGTATATGTACAGTATATATTATAAATACTATTTGTCTATATACTATTTATGACTGTATTTTTAGTCACGGCCATTGGGTTTAAAGGATAATAGTTTCAGGTTAATGCTCACGACTGTACAGTGCAAAAAGAATGGTTACATTCAGAGGGTTACAACAAATATTAAATATATCTTCTAACTCAGGTACATTTTATTGAATTACAGTTTTCTACACATAATTTTCTCTACCTATTGTAGATTTCTTGTAGTCAAAATGTATTCTATATTAATGTTAAATTTATGTTTGTAGAATCAAACTCCACTGCTGTAAATCTTTCTCCAACTCTTGCAGTTTCTGTGTTTCTTCCTTTGCTAGATATGTTAGTCAAGTCTATTTGTCTGTCTGTCTTATCCATCTTCAGTTTCAGGAGTTGTAAGATATGTGTGTATGTTTTTAGATTGTCATTTTGATGGTCTATGTATCATTCCAACTGCAGCAATTTTAAAGACCTTATTCTACTTTAATCATTTTGGTATACCTCCAGGAGTGTAGGATATGTTTAATTGTATATGTTTAGGCTGTTGTGTCTTTATTCCAAGTCCCTTTCCAACTGCATCAATTCTCTCTGTATCACATCTTTACTTCTTCTCTTGCTAGTAGCTGTGTTATTCAATTCCATTCGTCTGTCAACAGAGGGATGACAACATATTCAATTTCAGGAGTTGAATGGTATGCTTGTATGTTTCTAGACTGATATTTCTCTGTTCAATGTCCCTTTCCAACTGCAACAATTATATCAAGGCCTTTGTAAATGTTTTTAATTCTTTAGGGACAACTTCAGCTTCAGGATTTGCAGGATGTGTCTGTATGTTTCTAGGCTGACGCTCCTCTGTTCCATTTCCTTTTCTAACTGTAATAATTCCCTCTGTGTGGTCTTCTTCTTCCTGTCTCTCCTCCTGCTAGCGGCGTTGTTCTGTTCCCTTCGTCTCTCCACCTGTTCGTCTCCCTCTAGGCCGTATCTGAAAACAATGGTAAAGATTAAAGTTGGGGGACTTACGCTAAACTTCACTTCATCTACACTTTATAACTTGAATGATTTTGTGTAATAAAAATTATGCCTATAAAATAATTCACATGTGGTAATTTGAATACGTAAACAATTAAAGCACATTTATTATGTGAGTCATTTTCATGACAATTAAGCGTTCATGTTTTACAGTGTAAAATATATTTTGTATTACTGTCTTGCTTTACTTAAGTTGGGAGTTAATAACGAACGTGTTTTTATCCTTGAAGTATGTATATTTTGATAATTTGATAAGCTGCTGTGTGTGTGTGTGCTTGTGCGAGTGTTTTTTTTTCGTCTCTGTGGATGAGGGAGACAAGAGGCAGCTGCCTGTGACGAGTGCCTCCCCCAGAGTTGAAAGAGTGACACGGCAACATTAAGGAATGTTCGAGCCAATATGTCTGGACACACGGAATTTGAAGCAATTTAAGTCATAGGATGAGGGAAAGATGGATTCAGGGAGAGAGTTCCAGAGCTCAGCTGTTGAATAGAAGAAAGATTGGGAGTATCGTTTCACTCTTGAGTTTGAGAGTGGCATAGAGTAGGGGTGGGATTGTGTTGTAAGACGGGTGTGATTAACTGTGTTTGTGCGGGTGTATGTGTGTGTGTTGTTTGCAATATATCTCGAGAACGAATTAATGAATTAAGGCGATCCTTCGCCAGTCCCTCCTCTTGGTACCCGAAAGGATCCCATTAACTTTTGATTAATATTGAATGATGCCTCCGCCGCTCGTTCCCCACTAGTATAGGGTGAAGCCCCCAAACCAACCTGTTGTTACTGTATGTGGTAGTGTTACCACCGCTCAGGGGTGGCACACACTTTGGGAGGCGGTTTCATTATAATGTTAGGCCTACCATTATTTATATAATCATTACCGTTATTATTTTGTTATTATTATTTATGTTATTATTATTATTATTATTATTATTATTATTATTATTATTATTATTATTATTATTATTATTATTATTATTATTATTATTATTATTATTATTATTATTATTATTATTATTATTATTATTATTATATTATTATTATTATTATTATTATTATATATTTGTATGTTACCTTCTGCCATCAGTATGTGTGTAGCCCTTCCTGGAGGCTCCTTCAGGACACATAAGCTTCCTCAGGTCTTGGGACACTCCGGGCAGGGGGTCCTGAGGGTGAACACCACTCTGTTCAAAATAAAGACATTAAACCAAATTAATTAGTATAAGATAAATAACATAGATTATTCACATATTAGATACAAAGACGTTAAACAAGATAAGTATATAAAATATATATATATAGCGAATACATTATTTTAAATATCCATGAATACTTGAATGTAGAAATTATACCCACATGTATAACACAAACATTATTATAGATACAACCGTTTTTACTCTCAGCTCTGAACAGGACTCCAGAGAGAGTCAAAACTGTTGTATCAATACAAATAGAAGCTTTCTGTCAGTCATGTGGGTATACTTTAGTCACACAAAGTTATTGGTTTATTTCACTTGCACTCGGTTCAGTTTTATAGACGTTTCCTGGGTTTGATGAAAGGGAATGTCCTACACTGTGCTTAGAATAATTCTCTATGTTAGGGATGGTGATAGAATAAGATTAAGCTTTACAAATCCTTACGATAGTGTTAAAGATCTACAAACAACTATTTATATATGACGATTCTTACTAGATTTTCATTTGTATAATATATAGAAAATCTCATTTAAGTATTATACAAAATAGTCAATAATTAAGTGTAATAATGTGTAATGACATAAATTCCAACAATCAGACTATATTTTGTGTTACGTGAATACTCTTTATATATTTCTTCAAAGTGCCTGTGAGGGAGCTACTGCTCTGAAGACTATTTCCCTTATATACTGTAATTTATATGACGATGAACATCACACAGTTCTCTATACAGTATGTTTATGGCAAAAAAAACAAAAAACAAAAACAAAAAAGTAATTATTAAAGAAATTTCTCTCAACTCACCTGCAAGTTGTTTGGAGCCATTTCCCCAGATCTGAGAATCCTGTAGATTATTTCTCTGGCTCTGTTCTTGGCGGCCTGATCGGACTCTCCACTTTGTCTGTCTGTCTGTGTGTCCTGGAGCGTCGGACTCCACTCGGTATCGATACTGCTCAGTGATGGCGGACTCAACGTGGGTACCGAAGGCGTAATTGAAGGTAGATTTAACTGAGTCCCACAATTCCACTGATTAGTAGTCAACTGAGAGCCCTGATTTAATTGAGTAGCTTGATTTAACCGAGTTCCGTGATTGCACTGAAGATCTTGGCATAACCGAGAACACTGATTCAACTGAGAACTGTTGTTAAACTGAGAGTCCTGGTTCAACTGAGGATCTTCGTGGTTCATATTTGCCTGGTTCCATTGGTTTGACACAGCTACTTGGTTTGACTCTGGTCCCTGGTTATATGACAGAGTAGCTTGGTCCCTTAAAGGTGTCAGGTTATCATATTGAGATAACTGGCTATACTCGGGTAATACGTGATTAAGTTGAGTGTCCAAGCTGTACTGAGATAGCTGGGTCTCCTCGGGCAGCACCTGGTGTAGAGAAGATTCCGGGTTATAAAAAGAGGCCTGGTTCCACTGTTGCCAATGAGGTTCTGGGTTCTGTCCTTGGCTATACTGCAGACCCTGATAGTCCAGTGGTTCATGACTCTGAAATCCCTGGGCATACTGAAGTTCCTCATGGTTATCCAGCAGTCCCTGGTTCCCTTGTAGTCCCTCGTAGCTGTACTGAGATCCCCGAGTTTCCCTGTGATTCGTAGCTCTCCCCTGGTCCCTTTCGTCACTTGGGTTCAATTCCCCTCCGAACACGTTACCCAAATCGCCAAGCATCTCGCCTAGGAACTCGCCTCCCAACTCGCTTCTCAACTCGCCACTCACCTTGCTACCCAACTTGTCGCCCAATATGTACTTGTAAATATCGATATCCTCAGAGAACTCGGAGCCCCCAGGACTGATAGGCGGCTCTGTGAGGGGCGTTGGAAACAGGGGTGAGGGGGTCACGGGTGAGAGAGCCAAGGGTGTTGAAGCTAAGGGAGCCATGGGTGAAGGGGTCAAGTTCATCTCACTAAAATCATTAAGACATTCTAAATCATTCTGTTGAGAGGGAACTAGGTGATCCTCCCACGGGGTTGTAGCTTCTTGGGAACTAGGTAGTAGGTCCTGGGATATGAACGATGGGGATCCTGCTGATAGAGAGGGACCCCTGGATGTCTTAGGTCGGGCTATGGAAGACTTTGATCGGGCCCCTGTGCCTCTGTTAATTCCTGTTGTACCTGGGTTAATCCCTGTCCTTCTGGTATTGTCTCTCTGATTATCCATTGTTGCCATGGTGGATGGAACAGTGAGTCAAGGAGGCCTATCACCAATAATATGATCGTGGTTGATGTTGTATTCGCAGTGTTGTTTGGTATCTCTGAATACTTTACAGTGTTATTGATATTGGTGGCAGTGATAATTAATATTGCTGGACACTTAACAGTGTCGTTGGTAATAGTGAAATTGACGATTGTTGTTGCTGGAAGCTTCACCTTGCTGGTGAAAGTAGTAGCAGTAACGATGAATATTGCTAGAAACTTGGAAGTGTCGGTGGTGATAGCAATTATACTAAGCGACTGTGTTAGCTTTTCTGGCAGGGTAGTGGTGGCAGTGATTCTTAATATGGCTGGAATCTTCACTGTGATAGTTATGTTGGCAGCGATGATAAATATTGCTGGAAACTTGGCACTATTGTCGGCAGTGGCGATAGAGATGATTACTATTACTCTAAGCTTGACTGTACTAACGATGGTGGTAGCAGTAGGGATAATGGTGAATGAAGACGTACGCACCATGACTTTATATGCACTATATATCTCCTGAACGAGTAGCCCGGTAATATGACCCGTCGGAAACCTTCACGGGGATTTTATACGGGCGAGTTCGGCGGGATGATGGGTTTGTTAACGAGGAGCGGACTGGTTGCGCCCATGTATTGAACGTCTCGATCGTGTTGGGTTGTGAATTTTGGAGGTACGTATATCGGTGAATTAGTACCGGGTAAATGACTATTGTGGTTCGTGTTGTTGAATGGCAGTTTATATATATATATATATATATATTGTGTGTGTGTGTGTGTGTGTTTGTTGTAAGTGATCAATCATTTTCAAAAAAGGTTTATAGTACTGTTTCATGTGATTTAATTCACATAGTTTTTCTGTTTAGTCTTCTCTCTCTCTCTCTCTCTCTCTCTCTCTATATATATATATATATATATATATATATATATATATATATATATATATATATATATATATATATTGTGTGTATGTATGAGTACCGGTGTGTGTGTACAGTCCATTCACCCTCGTACATAGTGAGCCATTCTTGGGTTTAGTCATAACCTTCCTATGATATAATATGAACCCCTTCAGTATACGCTCATGCCCGTCTATACATCATTGTGGCTATCACCAGACGGTTATATTCAGCTTAGGCAGGATTTGTAGGAGTCAGAGGGTTAAGCGGAGATGGCCGTATTTATTGGCTTATTATTTTATTTGTGTATTATTTTTTAGTTTCCTCTCCAGCCCTCCATCAAGCTGTAGAAAACACCCCCTAGACCCCCCTTCAAGATTTTTTTTTTAATTTTTCGGTAGAAATATGTCCCGGCTAAAGGCCGGTTACTCTTAAAATTACAGGCTCGCTATCGTTCGTCAGGAAAAAAAATGACACCTAAATGGCACGAAAGGTCATAATATTGACAAATAAATGGGGCGTAAAGTTTTAAAATCGCCAAACTAATGGGCCGAACGTCTTAAAATCTAAAATCCAATGGGGTTACACACGTGGGAGAAGGAGGCCAGAAAAAACATCCCATCCCCCCTTAATTGCAATGGACTTTACCACCTTGATACCCAGAGATCTTTCCTAAGCTCCCAAAAATCGTGTAATGTTAGCCATATTCGAAGTAGTGTAACCCCATCGTATGCTGAAGACGTTAATTATATCCGGGGTAACTCTAGACGATTTGATTCAGCCTATGAAGGGTCTCTAGGCATCAAAGGGGGTACAAAAGCCCCGCAGATCCTTCCCAAGCTGGCTAAAATCGTCTAATGATAGCCATAATCATATGAAGAAAAGCCATCGTACACGGTCATAAATCGGGGGTATTTAAAATATATATCATATCCCATGGTATATTGATGGTGATGGTCCTTTCTATCCTTGTATAAGATGGGTTTATTACCACCAATATACCCTTAACCGGTTCAGTACCAGGGACGTCCTTTTCATCATTTTCTGGCAACAATTAGACGATTTTATTCAGCTTAGGAAGGACGTCTATCAAATAATATGACTTCTGAGTATCTCAACCAACCCTTTCAACTACCGCAGATCCTTCCTAAGCTGCTCAATATCGTCTAAATACAGCTATAAATAAATATAACACACGTCGCTGGTACTCAAACGGTTAAAATTAACACGTCGCTGGTACTCAAAGGGTTAAATGGGTATATTGTCATGGGCACTTTAATTACCCTCTTCATACCCATTATTTTAGTAGTGCATAGAGAAAGGATGAATAACGCGAACTTTATCCCCTTCAATAAGAAAGCGGTAGTTACAGTTTGGGTAATATTAGATTATTTTATTCATCTTAGGATAGACCTCTAGACATCAAAGGGGTAAAATACTCATCAAATTATTCTCTGACTCTCACATGTATTGCCTAAGTCTCCCTCCACACCCCCCCCCCCCCCCCTCCCTACCCTTACTCCCTTCCCTCCTCCCGTGTCCTTCACTCCACTTCCTCGCTCGCTTTTGTTTTCTCTTTCTCTCCCTCTCTCTTTGGCTCGTATCCATTCGGCCCCATTCAGCCTACTGTTTTAAGACGTTTACCCCCATCCAGGTGTCAATATTTTCCTGGCGAGCAGTAGCAAGCCAGCATATATATTTTTTTTTTTGACAGCAAGCTAAATTTGTAAATTTTTCGATAGAAAAATTTCTCCGGCGAAGCCGGATTTCTCCATACAATGCTGCTCGCTATCGCTCGCCAGAAAGAAATCGACACCTGGATGGGGATAAACGTCTTAAAACAGTTGGTTGAATGGGGCCGAATGGATACAAGCCAGGGAAAGCGAGAAAAGGAGATACAGATAAAAAAAAAACCGGTGACCCCCCTTAAAAGGAGACCTCACGTCTTATATTTAAAAGGACGCTTGAGGTCTCCTTTTAATTATTAGAGTGCTGTGTATAGAATGCGTGAGATGTAGAGGTACACACACACACACATACACATGCTTGTAAATATTATTGTAACTGTGTCACTTTGTTGTAGTGGGGTGAAGAATGTCTAATCACCTTCGCCCTTTTGGGAGTGTACATGAGCACTTTGTGTTTTTATATGTACAGTATCTTCTCAATAAAGTTTCAAATTCTCTCCCTCCTCGTTGACCCACTAATTTCCCCCCTCCCACCCTTCTCTCCCTCATTCATTCATTCATTGATTCTCTCCCCCCCCCCCCCTTCCATCCTACTTCCCTCCACTACATCCGTTATAGCCACACGTCACAGCTTTTACAAGTCGTTTTGTATGATAATGTCGGACAGGTTGGGAGAGAGGTATCCTGTCCAGGATTTGAACCCACTCACTCCAGATATTTTTGTGTGAGAGTTGGGCACCGTATCCACTCAACTATGAGCAGATCATTATCAGCTCTTGGTCAAGTGGATACTGTGTCCAGCTCTCACAGAAATACATGGAGTGAGTGGGTTCGAATCCTGGTCACGATACCTCTCTCCCAAGTCCTTTCATCTCTTTTTAGATTTCTATACTTGAACCACACACGCTCCCTCTCATTCATAAACTCTCTCTCAGCTCCAACGCACAAACCAAACGTTTTGAGCGTCCCGTACCTGGAACCCTTCCCATGACACATTATTATCAGCTGACGTAATACACATAACAACAGTCAGCCGAGGAATGGCCAGTAGCCTACGATGAAAATAGTTTTTCTCTCCCTCCCTACCTATCCTCTCCATCCCTACTTATCCTCTATCTCTCTCTCTCTCTCTTTGTTTGCCTTTGCCTGTCTGTTTATATATATATACCGGTATATATATATATATATATATATATATATTATATATATATATATATATATATATATATATATATACTGTATATAATATATATATATATATATATATATATATATATATATATATATATATATATATATATATATATATACCGGTATATACTGTATATATATACAGTATATATATATAGAAGTGTGAAAAGGAACACCTTGAGATGGTTCGGCCATGTGGAACGTATGGGAAGCGAGAGAATGAGAGTGTACGAGAGTGAGGTGGAAAGACAGAGAGGGAGAGGTAAACCGAATGAGAGGTGGAAGCATGGAGTACAGAAGTATGAGTGACAGCGGTGCTGGATGGGAGGAGGGGCGTCAACTGACTGGGGACATAGGTGCATGGGGCCGTTTCGTTCGTGGCCACCCCTTTGGGAATCACGGCGTCCGGCAATAGATGGATTGATACTGTAGATTTATTTTGTACCCATGTGACACCAAGCACATCGGATTTGCATGCAAGTCTGGTGTCCGCTGTTAGTCCCCACCTTAACGTTATGCCGGACTCTACTTAAAAATAAATAAATCAATCAATATATAGACCAAAAACCAAGCAGTACCCCCTTAACCCCCACGCCAAATTATCTTATTTTATTTCCCAGGTTCTACCCATCTATGTTCTTGTACACTCGACCAAAAAAACAATCTTTACACTGGTGATCTGTAAATAATCTAGTGTGAACGGAATGAATCGGGTGAAACATACGTCTATGAGGTATTATCATAAAATTTCGACCCACTTCCAGAATGTTTAGAGCGTTAGTGTAAAGATTATTTTTTGGTCGAGTGTACATATGATATTTTTTCACTTGAGTCACTTTCATTATCTATGTTTGTTGCTTTCTGTGTAAGCTTTTCTCTCGTGTATATAATATGTTTACACTCTTTGTAAGTTAGTCAATAAGACAATGACCTTATATATCAATAAGACAAAGACCTTATATACCTAGTTCGTGTACTCTGTTCTAGTCTTAGCCAACCCAGTAAATACCACCTGCTTTTTTGTTTATCTTTCTCTCCTTTTCTCTCTTTCTCTGGCTTCTATCCATTCGGCTCCATTCAGCCAACTGTTTAAGACTTTTATCCCCATCCAGGTGTCGATTTCTTCCTGGCGAGCGATAGCGAGCCAGCATTGTATTTTTGTTTTTTGTTTTTCTATGTGATTGAGGGAGGCAAAAGGCAGAACTGCCTATAGCGAGTGCCTCCCCCATAGTTGAAAGAGTGACAGGGCCAAAATCAAGGGACGTTCGAGCCAAAATGCCTGGACACACGGAGTTTGAAGCAATTTAAGTCATAGGAAGAGGGAAAGACTGATTCTGGGAGAGAGTTCCAGAGCTCAGCTGTTGAGTAGAAGAAAGTTTGAGAGTAACGTTTCACTCTTGGGTTGGAGAGTTGCACAGAGTAGGGGTGGGATTGAGTTGCAAGACGGGTACCACGTGCCCTACGTAAAGGAGGTGGTATGCACTGGGAAAGCTCTGATGAACACTGATTATTATAGTAGCGATAGAATAGCGAGAGAGATGCAACATTGCGGCGGAGAGAGAGAGATTGCAGAGAGTTGGTGAGTGGACGGGAGTTAATGATACGAAAGGCCTTCCTTTCAACTTTGTCTAGGAGAGCGGTGTGAGAGGAACCTCCCACACATGTGAACAATACTCAATACAAGGACGCACTATGCCCCTGTACACTGTACAGAGCAAGAAGCTGTGCAGGGGAAAAGAACCCCCTAAGGCTGTTGAGCACACCCAGCTTCTGGGAAGCTGCCTTAGCAAGACTGGTAATATGGTCCTTCCAAATGAGAGCAGAAGAAAAAGAGACACCAAGAATATTGAGAGAAGATGAAGGGTAGATTTTTGTATTGTTGAAGAATAAGGGATAGTCCGCTGGGAGTTCCTGACGGGTAGATATATGGAGAAATTGGGTCTTGGAAGCATTAAAGGTAACAAGGTTTTCTCTGCCCCAATTGGAGATAGTATTTAGATCAGAATTTAAGAGTTCTATGGCTTCATTACGTTGGTCGTTGAGTGATTGCTGGCTGGGGCGTTCTGAAAAACCAATGGAGTACCGGCGCTCGCCAGGAAAATATTGACACCTGGATAGGGGAAACGTCTTAAAACAGTAGGCTGAATGGGGCCGAATGGATACAAACGAGAGAAAAAAAAGGCAGGTGACCCCCCTTAAGACTGTTCGCTCACTTACGGTGTACAGGCTGCAACCCAATGCGTTCATAAGAATTAGAGGTACACGCAGCATATTAGTAATAGTTAAGATTTTGTTTTATTGAATAATGTTTTCTAACGTCATGATTTGGGGTCTTTTACTGTTAATTTCACTACATATATTTTTACAGTATACCAATCATATTTATTAAAAAAGGAAAAGTTACAATGAAAAACAATATAATATTTTTTTATTTTATTTAGCTATATAATAACCATACAAAAGCTACGATATTAAGATATTCATTAACATTAACAAACTCTCTTATTAAATGTTTCTAAAAATCTGCGTTGCATTAATAGCAATAAAAACAATTATCACAAAGCTACAACACTCAAAGCTATTTCACTCTACAATACAATTATGATTCATTAAGCTTAAAATAAACATAAGAGCCTTAATTTCGATACGGAATATGAAGATACAACTAATGTTTTCATTAAATATATAAGTAATCTTAATAAAAATGTATTTCACTCCCAACACCAAACACACTCCAATTAAATTAATGAAAGCATGTGATCCTTTCGGGATTCGAAGCTGAGCTACCACCTACAAAACTTAAACACTATTACACCACCAAGAGAGTGAAAGGTTCAGCACATGGCCACGATTATTACCCATTTATCAATCTAAATCATTTACTGGACCCATCTGCACTATGAAAAGCGTAATGCTTAGGTGAGAGGAAAGAACAAAATATTGGGCACAAATCTCAAAGGACTGACCTCGCAACAAAGTTCCCGAACCTATGGAAATAATTTGAATTAATTAATTGTACTCCTAACACAAAACACCTTTCTTAACACCGTGGAATAAATTGATTGATACTGTCAAAAATTTCATTGTTTTACGGTCATATGACAGGGTAGAAAAACCGGCCCATCCCCCCTTGAACAATCTACTATTTGGGAAGATTCAAACAGTAAACAAGTGTGAGAAGATTAGAGCCCGTTTGTTCCAGCCCTCCGTGCGTTATTACCAGAGGCTATACGAGTCACAATTTATAGACAGGTATTATGGGCAGATTTCCACTCCAGGGATTTATTTCTTGACCCATTTCTTCCTTCTGTTTAGCCCCATTGATTTTGAGATTTTAAGAACTCTCCCCATTTCTGTCAATGGTAAGACCTTTCGTGCCATTTAGGTGTCGATTTGTTTTCCTGACGAGCGATAGCCAGCCTGTAATTTAAGAGGACATTAAGGGAAAATTTTTCTGCCGAAAACTTTTCACATTTATCTTGAAAGGGGGTCAAGGGGGTGTAATTTTAAGCTTGATGGAGGTCTTGGAAACAAGCTAAAAACCTTCCCTTAATAAAAGACTAGTATTACACACGTTCATAAAGTGTGTTTTTGTGTAAATTCATGTTCGAGGACGAACGTATTTATATTATTTTGGATATATCATGAGATGATTAGGAAGGATCTGTGGGAGTTAAATTGATATAAGTTTGACCCCTCATATTGGTCGAGATTCTTCCGAAGCTGCATAAAATCATCTACTGTTAGCCAAAACAAGCTGTTAATAAAACCGCATCATAACCCTTCAGGGGGGATGGTTGATTTTTCTGGACCCCTTTCTCCCTCATTTGTAACTCCATTAGTTTTGAAATTTAACAACGTTATTTCTATTACTTGGGCGATTTTAAGACCTTTCACCCCATTTCTTTGTCAATATTAGGGCCTTTCGTGGCATTTAGGTGTCAATTTTTGCCTGGCGAGCGATAGCGAGCCTGTAATGTTAGGAGGAAGCGGCTTTTGGCCGGGAAATTTGTCTACCAAAAAAGTACACATTTATCTTGAAGGGGGGTGTAAGGGATGTTTATTAAAGTTTGATGGAGGAACTTCTTAGGAAACTAAGAAATAAATGATAACTTTTATAGACCTAAAAACCCCCCCCCCCACCCCTTAAAGGGTTAATAGTACGGAAGCAGTTATTACTACTGAACATTGAACTGTGTGCTTCCCTGAGAGAAATGTACTGTAAGCTATTGTGGCAGTACTATACAACAAACTGTGTTATAAAGGTGCTGTATTTTATCTTGTATTTTATTTGTTGTATTTATGTTGTATTTATTTGTATTATATTTGTATTTATTTTATTTTATTTGTTGTATTTTTTAAAGGCTTTGTGTTATGTTTTGTATTTATTTGTATTATATTTGTATTTATTTGTATTTTATTTGTTGTATTTTTAAAGGCTTTGTATTAAATTTGTTGTATTTGTCTTGTATTTATTTGTTGTATTTTATTTGAATATTGGACTACAGTCAAATTATGTAACATTTTAGGAAGCACCATTCTTATGAGTTATATTACTGTAGATTGTTGTGCTACCATGAGAATATATAGGCTATTTATTATGTCCAGTATTTTACGATCGTTTGTATATATAAACTTGAACTACATGGTAAAAATACAAAGATATGATAAAGGTATATAAGATCATTGGGTATATTGATAATGATACCGTATAGTTTTCTATCTTTATATTACATGAGTATATTACTGTCAATACACCTAATCTATTATAGACACACTATAGGATATACCCTTTTTAATACCCATACTGTACAAGCTCAAAGTTATGGGTATGAAAAGGGTACATAAAGTGTCCATAATAATCGACCCTTTTACAGGTACATCGGTGGAAATAAAACCATCTAATACAAGGAGTGAATGATGATCATATAATACCTTTGTCATACCTTTTTATAGCCTTAATTGTTTGCAGTGTAGGATATTCATGATACTAAAATAACACTCTTTATTTGTCTCTCCTATTTAGGAATTTAATGAGGCAGTCAATCCAAATGTCTTAATTAATACTGAATATTACAAACACTTAAGTCCTACAGTATTTAAGGACACATCATTCCTTCCATTCTGGCTATCATTAGACGATTGTATTGAATTTAGGAAGGATTTTTTTTATTTAAATTGGAGGGTTACTTGATATATACTTTACTTTAGCCATTCGGCTAGCTCAGTTGATAGTGTCTCTGCTTCCCACCTTGCAGTCTCGCGTTCAGTCCCCACTCAGATTGAACAGTTTTTCTGGGATATAGCCGGCGGTTACGTCTCCCAATGAGCATAGGGGATGGGTAATGGTCTCTGGTTGATTAAAGAAGGTCAAGAGCTTGTAAATCCACGAAGGAAGAGATACGGGCGCTATATAAGTAACCAGACGATTATTATTATTATTATTACCAAGAGGTCCTTCAGAAACTAGGTACAGTCGTCTAATAATAGCCATAAAATAATAAAGAAACGCAACAAAGTATTACAAACATATAGACAATTAAAATAAAAGTTCTTATATAATCAACCTATACAAATAATATGACCTATTTCTTACAACACTGTGAGGAACATTCATTAAGTCACCTAATTAGCACGTTTGTGTAAGGCTAACTATAATCAATAGTTATTATCACATTAGTCAAATAAAACCCAATTTCAGCACCACAAGTATATTATAGCATTGCCTAAACTTGTAAGGAGCACAATTTTTCACAGCAATTTTGTCCCAACCAATAACCACAATAGAATGACCTCAATATTATATATATATATATATACCGGTACAGTATATATATATCTATATACTGTATACAGTATATATATATATATATATATATATATATATATATATATATACCGGTACAGTATATCTATATACTGTATACAGTATATCACAGTATTTTTTAGCACAGCCAATTATCACATTTATAATGAGCCCAATTTCATCACAGTAATTTCACCCCTACCAATTATCACAATAGACAGAGCTCATTATATCAGTAACTTTAATGTTCACAATAGAATGAGATCAGTATTATCACAGTATTTTTAGCACAACCAATTTACACGTGCAAAAACCTCAATTTAACGTAGCAAATAAATGTTAATATCGCCAATTATAGCAATTAGAAAAAAAAAACTCAATTTCAAGTCATTTTATGATTTACCGATTACTGCTACATTTGAAAAGAACCCTTATATATTTAAACAAAAAAATATAGCATTGCCAATTTTTATATGTATCACATAATTATATTATGGACAACTTTCCTTATTTGTCGGGGCCATTGACATTTATAAATCACACATTGTATTACAAGTTTAACGCCCAACTACGGTTTAAGATTAATTTGGTTTACAATTAAAACTCTTATTTATATTATATTATATACTAAATCTTCAAAGTAGCTACCCTTAACCCAATCAGTACACCTTTAAGGTTAATTCAAATCAAATAATAACCCTTCCATTCCCATAGACAGCCTTCCCAAGCTGATTCAAATCAAATAACCCTTCCATTCCCATAGACAGCCTTCCCAAGCTGAGTCAAATCGTCTAATGTTAGCCAGAAAAAGGCGTCTGGTACCGGATATACTTTTATCCCGCTAGAATACTATCATTATTCTCAATAATACAGAAATGTAAAGCAAATTTAAAATAAGATAAAACAAATATTTGTTAAAATAAAACAGGTGTGTCATAGATTATTAATACAAGTAGTCATTAAGGGGGGTGACCTGTTTTTGTTCTGTCCCTTTCTATCTTTCTCTGGCTTGTATCCATCTGACCCCATTCAGCCTACTGTTTTAAGACGTTTATCCCCATCCAGGTGTCAATTTTTTACTGGTGAGCGGTAGCGAGCCAGCATATTGTTTAGTATTATTTGAGAGCAGGCTAAATTTGTACATTTTTCGACAGAAAAATTTCTCCGGCGAAGCCGGATTTCTTCATATAATGCTGGCTCGCTATCGCTCGCCAGGAAGAAATCGACACCTAGATGGGGATAAACGTCTTAAAATAGTTGGCTGAATGGGGCCGAATGGATACAAGCCAGAGAAAGAGAGAAAAGGACAGAAATAACAAAAAGCAGGTGACCCCCCTTAAGTGATGCAATGCACACCCATAAATACCAAAGTATAATAATATAATTATAATAAATTAACACAAATATTAAATGTTAGCAATATATTCATTACAATAATACTACGGGTACATTCACAACTCAATTAATAATAAATATATATAGAATACCAAGCCAATGCCCACTTCTTAAGGGGGGTCACCTGCTTTTTTTATTTCTGTCCTTTTCTCTCTTTCTCTGGCTTGTATCCATTCGGCCCCATTTAGCCAACTATTTTAAGACGTTTATCCCCATCTAGGTGTCGATTTCTTCCTGGCGAGCGATAGCGAGCCAGCATTATATGAAGAAATCAGGCTTCGCCGGAGAAATTTTTCTATCGAAAAATGTAAAAATTTAGCCTGCTGTCAAACAAAAAGAAATAATATGGTGGCTCGCTACCGCTCACCAGTAAAAAATTGACACCTGGATGGGGATAAACGTCTTAAACCAGTAGGCTGAATGGGGCCAAATGGATACAAGCCAGAGAAAGATAGAAAAGGACAGAACCAAAACAGGTCACCCCCCCCCCCCCTTAATCCATTCAGTATAAGATGACACAATTATATTCGTTTATCCTGGCTATAAGTAGACGATTTTATTCAGCTTAGGAGGGAATCGTAGGAGTTAGAAGGTTAAGGGGAGGTTTTTAGTTTGGTCTCTAGATATCCATCAAGCTTAAGATTACACCCCCTTGAACCCCTTTCAAGATAAATTTGTACATTTTTCGGTAGAAAAATGTCCCGGCTGAAAGCCGGTTCCTCTTAAATTACAGGCTCGCTATCGCTCGCCAGGATAAAATCGACACCTAAATTGCACGAAAGGTTTTAAAATTGACGGAAATGGGGCGAAAGTTCTTACAATCGCCAAACTAATAGGGCGACTGTCTTAAAATCTCAAAAGCAATGGGGCTAAACATGAGGGAGAAAGGGGTCCAGAAAAAACTCCCTCAAGTCGATATCTCCCCTTAATTGAGATAGACTGCACCTCTTTGATTCCTTCCTAGGAGGCCTTCCAAGTAAAATTGTCTACTGCCAAAACAAGTAAACATAAAACTCATTGTATCATTGTATAATGATATAAGAGTTAAACAGCTATTTTACCTTTAAAACAAGTAAACATAAAACTCATTGTATAATGATATAAGAGTTAAACAGCTATTTTACCTTTTTAAGTACCGTAGTATATTATTATATGTTATTGTTCAGCTATTGGTATCAGTTATATATCAAAAGAGTATTTGATGTTCTGCATTAATATCAGTTATATAATAAAACAAATATAAACAAAATATTTGATTCCTTGCATTTGGTAAAGGAAACTATCGTTATTGATACACAGCCATATTTGTGTGTAGGCCTACCATATAGTACACTTCCGGTAGTGTGATCATGAAGGGGGGTGCCCTGCTTGTTTTCTCTCTTTATTTGGCCTGTATACATTCAGCCCCATTCAGCCTACTGTTTTAGGACGTATATCTCCATCCAGTTGTCGATTTTTTCCTTGCGACCGGTAGCGAGCCAGCATATTAAAAAAAAAAAAAAAAAAATTACAGCAGGCTAAATTTGTACATTTTTCGATAGAATAATGTCTCCGGCGAAGCTGGATATCTCCATACAATGCTGGCTCGCTATCGCTTGCCAGTAATAAATCAACACCTGGATGGGGATAAACGTCTTAAAACAGTAGGCTGAATGGGGCGGGATGGATACAAGCCAAATAAAGAGACAGAAAACAAGCATGTCACCCCCTTAATGATCACACTACCGGTACTTACATTTATTAATCTGTCCTGGACTTGAGATAAACAGACCACTATATTGCACAGCTTACACTTCAGTAAAGATGAATACACATCACTGAAAATACCAACTTGTCATACAGACCAGATACAGTAGATGTCTAGAATTACAAGATTATAATTGTCAGGCTTACAATATTGTATGTCACTTTGATTTAACCCACGGGATTGAGGTTAATAGGGCGACTCTAATATCGCCTTAACCCTTTCACGCATATGGCGCAATTTTGAGCCTATTGGGGATACTTTAAAGCCTTTGTTACCATCAGGGGTATTTATAAACCTTTAGCTTAGTTACTTCAACCTCTGCAGTTGTCATTGAGTTACCTGTGGGCAGAAAACTAATTTTGGAGAGGTAATTATAAGAGTGAGAGAACTCTATTTCTTATTGCTAATCTGGCAATCTCTGCGTCATAAATGCGTGAAAGGGTTAATGACCGAATATCTAGTCACACTGACAGGCCCATTCCACTCATGTTAGACACAGTTGATGACAAGTATATTCTAGTTAATGCGTGAAAGGGTTAATGACCGAATATCTAGTCACACTGACAGGCCCATTCCACTCATTTTAGACACAGTTGATGACAAGTATATTCTAGTTAATGTAGGCCTAGCTAGTTTGTATTTACAGTGTTCCATTTGTTAACCTTTCACTCTTCCACAACCTAAGAATTGAGCAACCAAAAGAGCAAATGAGGTACAGTCGTGAACAGGAATTGGTGGACAGTTATTGGAACCCCAAAACGTATACACTGGTGAACTATTTTCGTGCTTGAGTCACAAATTAGATCTATTTACTGGGGTTCCCTAGTTAATGTCCACTGTCTTGTATGTCCACTGTCTTGTTCTTATCATCATTAGGTGTATTAAGGGGAGGTTTGTAGTATGTTCCCTAGACCTCCATCACGCTTAAAATTACACCTCCTAGACCCCCTTTCAAGATAAATGTGTAAATGTTTCGGTAGAAAAATGTCCCGGCCGAAGGTCGGTTCCTCTTAAATTACAAGCTCGCTTTCGCTCGCCAGGAACAAATTAACACCTAAATGGCACGAATTGACAGAATTGACATAAATGGGTCGAAAGTCCTTAAAATCACCGAACTAATGGAACGAACGCCTTAAAATCTTAAAAGCAATGGGGCGAAACGAGGGAGAAAGGGGTCCAGAAAAAAATCCCTAAAGTGGAAATCTCTCCTTAAGTAGTCCTCACCACCACTGAGCTTGTTCAAATATTGCGTCTCTATGGCAGTGGAGAGCTATTCCCTGAAGAACTTTATGATAATAATTTCAAAAGATATCTTTAAGTTTCTCAGTGTCCAATGACGCGCGTCTCCTTTTATTCTGACTGCTATTAGACTATTAGACTATTAGACGGTATTCAGTTTAGAAAGCCATTTTGGAAGTCAGAGAGTAGAGGGTAGTCTTTGCCCCCTTTAAAGATCTTTCCTAAGGTGCATAAAATCGTCTAATAATAGTTAAAATATAATGAAAACCCCGTGTCATCGTCTCCTGAAGTGGTTAACAAACTACCATTGATCCTGTGTAACTTATTGTTGGATCTCTTAGTATTTCGTCAGATCTCGGATTCCAAAAAAATTTATCAAAAAATAAATGTAACCCTTTCAATTTTGTTTTAACCAAAATCAAAGGTGTAAGCAAAAAAAAGTATTTCGATTATTCTTTTGCCTTCCTCAGATCCATCCTAAGCTGACTAAAATCGTCTAATGACGTCAATATAATGGACAAATTCATCATTGTATTGATGTGGAAATGTTGTCAATATATAATCTGTATTGCAACGTAATATAGTCACGCATAATAGTCATGTCGTATTTCAACAAATTCACATATATTTTAATCTCTTTATATAATAGTAATACCCATTTCACAATATAAATGCAAGCTAAAATATGATACAGATTACGGAATATATATACACTTATACAGTATATATATACAGGTATATATAATATATATACTGTATATATATGATATTGAAGGGTACAGTTGGCTCAACATATTCCATTAATTCAAATGTTGTATAAACTGCTTATCAGACATTATAATTATGTAGTTTTAAACTTTTGTAGTGATAACATGCTGAGTCGTTGTGGAAAACAAGTTGAATAGTGTAAGGGTAGAGTCATCAGCATATGATTGGATAGGACTAGAAGTACAGTTGAGATCATTAATGACTATTTAAAAGAAAACTAGAGATAGGACAAAACTCTGAGGAGCACCGGAGTTGATAGGTTGAGGAAGTGAGTGATGGCCGCCCACAACCGTAGCTATGGAACGGCCAGAAAGGAAATTAGAGACAAAGGCACAGCTGGAGGGATAATAACAGGAGGGTACTTTACAAATTAGAAATGTGTACAAGAATTGAGGAAAGATATAATCTGAGGATACAGAGAAGGGTTTGCTGTTTGTTGCCCTAAACAACTGGGTTTCAGTGAGGAAAAGTAAGTCAGGTTTGGTAGAAGAGAGATGGTGTTCCACAGAGAGGAAGTTCGAGGAAAGGCCGCGAATGTTATAGAAATTGATAGCTAGAATAGTAGCTAGTGGCCCATGGTACTTTGAGTTCATACCAGGGTTCAGTCCATTGGGGATATTTTTGGTCTGGTCACCCCGGTGTAAATGGGTCAGAAGTAAAGGAATATCTATAGTCTACTTTTGTAACTTGCTGAGTTTGTACTAGGTCACTTTGGACTGATTTTACTGTGTCTTGTGTCCGATTAACATCTTTCAGTTACAAAAACAATCTCCCCAAAAAAATATTACACAATACCATCAGCCAATCAGCTCAATATATACAGTTATCTAGCCCAAAGCAAGCAAGTGCAACTAGGCCAAGTAAAAAAAAAAAATAACAAAAAATAAATAATATATATATATATATATATATACCGGTATATATATATATATATATATATGAAAGTGGGACAAACCATACACATTTAGAGGCTTGATTATCTGGAAGCAAAAAGAGGGACAGCAGAGGTAGTAGGTGGTGAGGAAGGGAATCCTAGTAGGGGGGAATCAATCTGGGCATAACCCAACATGCTTCCGAGTAAGGTTTGTGTTGAAAGAATGATTTGTTGGCATACAGGGGATATCTGGAGTCAACTGTACTACTAACTAATTCTAGTAATTCATGTCAAGATTCTTCAATGTATATATTGGCTCAACTGTAATTTTGTACTGGACCAAGAGGTATATGCGAGACATTTTATTTTTATTTGTTGTACTTACGAAGAGTAGGGAATTTTTGTACTTAAACATATTTGGTATTGGTTGTACTTACAGATTGGCTAAGTCAAGAAAATGCCCGCATACCCAGAGCTTTGTACTTTATGTTGAGTTTATTTAACCGGTGTTTATCATGAGTTCCATCAATCAAAACACCATGGTCATACTTTGTTAACTCTTTCAGTATTAGGACGCTTTTTGCTCTATATTCTTACTAACATTAAAGGATTGAAGGATTTAACTCAGCTTTGGAAGGCCCTCTAGGAATCAAGGGGCTGATATACTGTATATCTCAGATAACCCTCTTGCTCTTACAATACTTTCCTCAACTGAATAAAATCGACTAATAATAGCCAGAATATAAGAACAAAAGGTGTACTCTAATACTGTAAGAGTTAATGCTACTCACTAATTATTTTACTCCGCTTAAGAAAGACATACAAGAAACAAAGGGTTAAAAATATCTATATAGGCCTATTGGTATCTCAATTAACCCTCTAACTATGACAGGTCCTTCTTAAATTGATCAAAATTGTCTGTGATTAGTCAGCATAAACTATAAATTGACAATACCTGATTGACCAGGCTTCAAACGATACAAGCTGATAGTTAAATACCGTAATCAGTTGAGCTAATTGGCAAACATCAAAGACTTGACTTACATCTAAGCCTACAAGCGATATATATGTTAAAAATTATATTCACATAGGATTGTTATATAGATTAAGGGGGGTCACCGGTTTTTTTAATCTTTCTCTTCGTGTCTCTCTTTCCCTGGCTTGTATCCACTCGGCCCCATTCAGCCAACTGTTCTAAGACGTTTATCCCCAGCCATGTGTCGATTTATGGAGAAATTGTATGGAGAAATACGGCTTCGCCGGAGACATTTTTCTATCGACAAATTTACAAATTTAGCTTGCTGTCAAAACAAAAAAATATGTATGCTGGCTCGCTACCTGGATGGGGGTAAACGTCTTAAAACAGTAGGCTGAATGGGGCCGAATGGATAGAAGCCAAAGAGAGAGGGAGAGAAAGATAAACAAATCGAGGTGGGCTCCCTTAAAACATATACAGACTATAACACTGTAACCAATAACAAGGGTGTAAACAAGTAGAGTCGCGGTCATTAATGCTGTAACACACATTGTCCAAGCTGTCCCGGGTTGAATCGAATCTACGTATCAGATATTTGCATTTTGGGAGGTTCTTTTATCAATGTCGACGATTCAAAATGTCTTAGAATTAATGAGCGCGACTGTTATAATGAAGGGGAGGCAGACCGTTTTTCTGGACCCCCTTCTCCCTCATGTTTAGCCCCAATAATTTTGGGATTATAAGACGTTCGGCCCATTAGTTTGGCGATTTTAACACCTTTCGCCCCATTTCGTTGTCAATTTTATGACCTTTCGTGCCATTTAGGTGTCGATTATTTCCAGGCGAGCGATAGCGAGCCTGCAATTTCAAGAGGAATCGGCCTTCGGCCGGGACATTTTTCTACCGAAAAATTTACAAATTTATCTTGAAGGGGAGTCTAGGGGGTGTTTTTCTAAGCTTGATGGAGGTCTAGGGAGGAAACTAAAAATATATATGAATAAATGAATTAATAGACCAAACAAACGGCCAGCCTGCCCTTAAGTTAGGTAGGCCTATACCGGTATTGGTAGTGATTTACCTTTGTTTATAGTATATTATATACTCAATAATTATACTTATATAAGAGGGATCTAACACACTACCAATATACTGGTACCGGTACTATTAATAGACACATTACACAACCCTCTTCATATCTTCTTTAACCCATTTTAGTACCGAGTTGTTCTTGTCATTATAATCTGGATAATATTAGACGATTTTATGCAGCTTAGGGGGGACGTGTAGCAATTAAAATACTTCAAACTATCTCGATTATTCATATTAAATATCACGATTTCCTCCTAAGCTGCATAACATCGACTAAATATAGCTGAAGTGACACAAAATACATCCTCGGTAAGGAAGGGGTTAAGCCCCTAATATTTTACAGTGTAAATGTCAACATACGCTTTAAGGGGGGTGACCTGATTTTGTTCTGTCCTTTTCTATCTTTCTCTGGCTTGTATCCATTTGGCCCCATTCAGCCTACTGTTTTAAGACGTTTATCCCCATCCAGGTGTCATTTTTTTACTGGTGAGCAGTAGCGATCCAGCATATTTTTTATTTTTGTTTGACAGCAGGCTAAATTTGTAAATTTTTCGATAGAAAAATGTCTCCGGCGAAGCCAGATTTCTTCATATAATGCTGGCTCGCTCTCGATGGGGATAAACGTCTTAAAATAGTTGGCTGAATGGGGCCGAATGGATACAAGCCAGAGAAAGAGAGAAAAGGACAGAAATAACAAAAAGCAGGTGACCCCCCCTTAAATAACAAAGGTATACACAGGGTATACAAATCGTACGGTAGACCGATAGTGATGTGCTGTTCTATCCTTGTAGTAGAGGGGTTTATTAGCATCAATGTATCTTCAAATGGCTAGATCATTAGGGACACGTTTGTCTGGGGAGATTTCCACTTGAGGGATTTTTTTCTGGACCCCTTTCTCTCTCATGTTTAGCCCCATTGCTTTTTAGATTTTAATACGCTCGCCCCCTTTACTTTGGCGATTTTAAAAACTTTCGCCCCATTTCTGTCAATTTTAAGAACTTTCGTGCCATTTAGGTGTCGATTTTTTCCTGGCGAGCGATAGCGAGCCTGTAATTTGAAAGGAACCGGCCTTCGGCCGGGAAATTTTTCTACCGAAAAATTTACAAAATTATCTTGAAAGGAGGTCTACTGTAGGTGGTGTAATTTTAAGCTTGATGGAGTTCTAGGGAAGAAACTAAATACCTCCCCTTAATTACCCTTTCCCAACCCTTAAGGGGGGGATGGTCGTATATATTTTCTTATATGTAGTTATTATGTGTTTATTAGTTTTTTATATGTAGTTATTATGTGTTTATTAGTTTTTATATGTAGTTATTATGTGTTTATTAGTTTCTTATATGTAGTTATTATGTGTTTATTAGTTTCTTATATGTAGTTATTATGTGTTTATTAGTTTCTTATATGTAGTTATTATGTGTTTATTAGTTTCTTATATGTAGTTATTATGTGTTTATTAGTTTCTTATATGTAGTTATTATGTGTTTATTAGTTTCTTATATGTAGTTATTATGTGTTTATTAGTTTCTTATATGTAGTTATTATGTGTTTATTAGTTTCTTATATGTAGTTATTATGTGTTTATTAGTTTCTTATATGTAGTTATTATGTGTTTATTAGTTTCTTATATGTAGTTATTATGTGTTTATTAGTTTCTTATATGTAGTTATTATGTGTTTATTAGTTTCTTATATGTAGTTATTATGTGTTTATTAGTTTTTATATGTAGTTATTATGTGTTTATTAGTTTCTTATATGTAGTTATTATGTGTTTATTAGTTTCTTATATGTAGTTATTATGTGTTTATTAGTTTCTTATATGTAGTTATTATGTGTTTATTAGTTTCTTATATGTAGTTATTATGTGTTTATTAGTTTCTTATATGTAGTTATTATGTGTTTATTAGTTTCTTATATGTAGTTATTATGTGTTTATTAGTTTCTTATATGTAGTTATTATGTGTTTATTAGTTTCTTATATGTAGTTATTATGTGTTTATTAGTTTCTTATATGTAGTTATTATGTGTTTATTAGTTTCTTATATGTAGTTATTATGTGTTTATTAGTTTCTTATATGTAGTTATTATGTGTTTATTAGTTTCCTCTCTAGGCCTCCATCAAGCTTAACAAATCACCCCCTAGATACACTCAAGATACATTTTTACACATTTTATTACAGGCTCGCTATCGCTCGCCAGGAAAATATATCGAGACCTAAATGGCACGAAAGGTCTTGAAATCGCCAAACTAATGGAACGGACGTAATTTAATCGCAAAGTCAATGAGGCTAAACATGAGGGAGAAGGGGGTTCAGAAAAGCGACCCATCTCCTCTTAAAGAAAGTATGGAAAGGGTAATTATAATGTCCATAATAATTTGCCCTTGTACAGTCGCGCTAATAAGTGATGTATCGGCACCATGTATGTTTTGATCAATAATTGGTATCACCAATATCTAAACTTAATTTCTTCATATCGAGTGAAATATACAAACATGTTCCAACACTTACCCGCCCTATTCAACATCTGACAAACAATAATACAGCACAGAGCAAGACAAACGTAATGACAGCTGGGACATGACTTATTAGCGCCACTGTACAATGATATCGGTAGTACTAAATCCATCTAATACCTGAATAGATAGGTTAAATCACTACCAATACACACAATGATTGTATAGGCTGTTTATACAGTATACCGTACCCATAATTATAGACAGTCAATAGTTATACAGTGAAACAAGTTGATAAACAAAACAAAATGCTACACAGTTTGATTATACAAGTTGTCAAACAGGGAGACGAGGTGGTTGAGGGGAGATGGGCCGGGTTTTGGGTATATTTATTTAACTATTCCTTTACTTCTTAGTGTGTTCGCTAGACTTCCATCAAGCTTAGAACAACACTCCCTAGACGCCCTTCAAGATGAACTTGTACATTTTTCGATAAAAAAATGTCTCGGCCGAAGGCCGGTATCTCTTAAATTTACAGGCTCGCTTTCGCTCGCTAGGAAAAAAACGACACATAAATGGCATGAAAGGCCTTGATATTGATATAGAAATGGGACGAAATATTTTAAATTCGCCTAACTAATGGGCCGAACGTCTTAAAATCTGAAAACTAATGGGACTAAACATGAGAAAGAAGAGGGCCCAGAAAGCCGACCCATATCCCCTTAACACACTCCATGTTGGCAAGCCTGGTTAAAAGGGTTTGACCTTGACAGACATCCTTTAGCCGGTGTCACACGAACGAGTTTTCCGTCAATTTGTATGAGCAATTGTAGTCTGGCAGCTTCAAAATTTAAGTTCCATAAGAATTAACCTACCTAACATAATCTACCTTCGATCTAGTTTCCGATGCAAATGCGAAAAAACTCATAATAGTACCAGAAAAAAAATCGCTCGTGTGACACCGGTTTATAGTCATAGATAGCAGGACAGGGCGCGTTGGTTTGTTTGTTTATTTCCTCAACTCCTTCACCACGATCACGTCTTTTTACCTTGGATCCTGGCTAACTATAGACGATTTTATGTAGTCAAACGAGGACTTATGTTATTCGAATCCCGGGCGGACCATATGCTTTCATTAGTTTATTTTTTGTATTAATTTCACCACAACACCAAACACCTCCATTATAATTAATGAAAGCATATATGTGATCCACCAGGATTCGAACCCGGGTTATCACACACAGATTTTTAGACACCTTAACCATTACACCACCAAGAACGGAGTGTTACTTAATTCAGAGGGTATATTGAGATTTTATTTACCTCTTTGAGCCCTAAAGGTATATTGCAAGCTAAAGAAAGTGGTCTAATGATAACCAGAATATGATGAATATTACGTAATGGAAGGGTTTAACACTTGTATCATTCCGTGGCGTCGTTCTATTGTTATTCTGATTGACACTAAACCATTTTGTACAAGATGGGTAGAACCTTAAACAACCAAGGGTGTACAATCTATATTAAGGGGAGTCACCTGCTTTGTTTTACCTTTATCTCCTTTTCTCTCTTTCTCTGGCTTGTATCCATTCGGCGCCATTCAACCAACTGTTTTAAGACGTGTATCCCCATCCAGGTGTCGATTTCCTCCTGGCGAGCGATAGCGAGTCAGCATTGTATGGACAAATCCGGCTTCGCCGGATTTTTTTTTTTTTCTATCGAAAAATGTACATGTACAAATTTAGCTTGCTGTCAAAACAAAAATACATATATGCATGCTCGCTACCGCTCACCAGGAAAATATTGACACCTGGATGGGGGTAAAAGTCTTAAAACAGTAGGTTGAATGGGGCCGAATGGATACAAGCCAAAGAAAGAGGGAGATAAAGAGAAGAAAAAAACGAGGTGGGCCCCCTTAATGTATTTATTGAGCTCCCACGTCCTCTAACAATAGCCAGAATACACTTAACCCCTTCTGTACCGGCGACGTATTTTTATTATTATTCTAGCTGTATTTAGACAATTTTGTGCAGAAAAGGGTTGAGTGAGATAGTTAGAAGCCTTTTTTTTTAAACTGAATTAAATCATCTAATAATAGCGAGAATAAAGTTAAAAGGACGTAACCGGTACAGAAGGGTTCCAAGAATGCGTTGTGACACTGAAAGAATTACCCAGTACCTCTTTTGGTATGTAGGTTATATTTAGCTCAAGCAGGACAGTTATTTATGACAAAGAGGATAATTGAGATAGTTATTACCACTTTGATTCTGAGAGCCTTCCTTTGGATTTGAGAGCCTTCGTAACTAAATAAAATCGTCTATTGACAGCTAAAAGTAAACCAAAACGACTCCACACTGTCAAAGATCAAGGGCATGAAAAGAGTATGCAAAAGGTATGTACAATTATGGAATATATTGATAGTGGTTTACCTATCTATCCTTGTATTGGATGGGTTTATTACTATCAATATACCTTTAACTGGGTACATTTTTATGGACATTTACTTACCCATTTTATGCTTATTACTTTTAGAATGCACTTGAGTCAGGCTATGATACATTTATATTAATAACTCTTTCAATATACCATGTCGTTTTCCTGTCTTTTATTAAACGTTTTATATTAAGATTAGGAAGAACTTGTGGGAGTTTGAAGGTAAATTGAGGTTATATTAATCTGATGTTTACATTGCCAAACATTATGGGTGTGAAAAGGGTAATTAAAGTGTCTATAATGAATAACAACATACCCAGCAAAGGTATATGGGTAGTAATATAGCCATCTAACATAAGGGTAGATAAATATACTACTATCAATATACTCAATGATCTTTGTATATACGGTACCTTTTGTAGACCACTGTTGTACCCTCCATATTTACAGTGTACAAGTCCTTAAGGGGAGGTGGGCGTATTTCTGGTCCCCCTTCTTCCTCATATCTAGCCTCATTAGTTTTGAGATTATAAGACGTTTGTTCCATTAGTGTGTGTGTGGGTGGGTGGGGGGTTGAGACTGTGTGTTTGACTATGTTTGAGAGTCTGTAACTGTGTGTGTGTATGTGGAAGGGGGGGGGGGGGGGGGTCTGTGTGTGACTGCAACTGTGTGTGTAGGGGGGGGGGGGTGACTGTTTGATAGTATGTAACTGTGTGTGTGTGTGTGTGTATGGTTGTGTTTAAATGTGTTAGTCAACCCTTGTGGATGTGTGTATGTGTCATGAATTATGGATGTGACTGTACCCCCTCCAGCAGACCGGTTATTACTCATATTGGCCTCCACTCTCACGACGCATCTTAAGCTCCTGTTGAAGAGAAAACAAAATGGCATTAACATCACTGACAAAAAATCTCATCAGATCACATAATCATAGGCCTACAAACAAAATTACATCTATCTCTCTCTCTACCGTAATCACAATCGAAATAATTTACAGTAACACAATCTGCATATCACAAATCAATCTTCGGTAGTGGCCTACCTTTTACCAATGTATTATTTCAAGACCAAGCCAATCTGATTGTGGTTATCTATATTTTCTAACCCCTTCAGGAGTATGAAGCTATATCTACAGTTAATTATGGCTGTTGTTAAACGATTTAATTCATTTTAGAAAGAACTTGCGTGAGCTGGGAGATTTAATGAAATAGGTGTTTACCCCTTCCTAGAGATCCTTTGTAAATTGCATAAAATCGTCTGATGATAACCAAGTAAAGTGTCCATAATCATTTACCTTTTGAAGGTGTAATTATATTAGTAGTGATAAACCCATCTAATACCGTATATGGATACACAAGAAACAATTTGTTTTATTGTTTAGCCTAAATACAGTATATTATCTGGAAATTAGTATTATTATTTCAGGCTGGCAAATGAAAGGCTTTTTATAGACAGTCTCAGAAATAAGTCCAGGTCCCTTGTAACCTTGTTTATACTAATTATTACTTATAGGAAGTTAAAATTGTTCCCTATAGTTCCATGTGTCCCTCTGGCCTCTTTATACACATATTACATTAGTTCCACTCACTCAACAATCTGAACTCAGTCTTTAAAACAATATTGCCTCGGTTTCGGCGGTTTGCCACCCTAATTGCTAATTGATAAGATGCAATTATCCCCTCGAGTACCGGTACATAATAACGTTATTTCACATTCGATTCGGTTAATCATTAGCTTATTTTATGTATTGTTTTCCCCTCTGTGTATAATTTATGATTAGGTTATTTTATGCATTTCTTTCCCTATGTGTATATGAAGGACACAAAAGGTAAAGATGCCTGTAACAAGTGCCCCCTGACAATTGTTACAAGTGACCTGAAGAAAGAGGTCACCACCCTTTGAAGGCTAAGATAATATGGGTTATTTAATTTAATTTATGTATATCACTCCCAACACCAAACACCTCCCAATGAAATTAATGAAAGCATGTGATCTTACCGGGATAGGAACCTGGGTTACCATATACATATCTTAAACACTAACCATTACATCATCAAGACAGTTAAGCTAGAATAGGTAAGCTAGGAAAGTTAATTAGGTTTGGATAGTTCGATGAGGGTAGGATACAGGTTTGATAGGTTAATAGGGTTACATTAGCCTAAACTAACGTAATCTAACGTTTCCTACACTCGCTTTCAAAGGATTGTGACCTTTGTTCAGGCTTACCCAGTTTAGGAAGGTTCTCTAGGAAACTGAGGAGCAAAAACTAGGCCTTTCCTAAATTACCTTCCAACTGCCAGTCTGCCACACGTTCTACTTAAGGGGAGGTATTTAGTTTGTTCCCTACTTTTTCATCAAGCTTAAAATTACACCCCCTAGACCCCCTTTCAAGATAAATTTGTACATTTTTCGGTAGAAAAATGTCCCGGCCAGAGGCCGATTGCTCTTAAATTACAGGCTCGCTATCGCTCGCCAGGGAAAAATTGACACCTTAACGGCACTAAAGGTCTTAAAATTGACAGAAATGGGGCAAAATGTCTTAAAATATCCAAACTACCCGGTACTAGGGCGAAGGTCTTAAAATCTCAAAAGCAATGGGGCTAAACATGAGGGAGAAAGGGGTCCAGAAAAAATCCCTCAAGTGGAGTCTGGAGATCTCCCCTTAAACTGGATAACATCGTCTAATAAATCAAAGCAAGTTGAAAAATGCGCCCTGGTAGCGTATACTGAAAGTTGTTTTAAGGGGGTTGTGGTGTATTTGTTGGTCTATATATTTAATTATTTATTAATTTGTTACTTTCCTCGCTAGACCTCAATCAAACTTTAAAAAAACACACCCCCTAGAGGCCTAGAACAACCCCCCCCCCCCCGCCGTCAAGATTATTGTTTAATTTTTTCGATAGAAAATTACGGGCTCGCTATCGCTCGCCAGGGAAAGGTCGACACCTAAATGACACGAAAGGCCTTAATATTGACAAAGAAATGGGGTGAAAGGTCTGAAAATAGCCAAACTAATGGAACGAACATCATAAAACCCTTAACTGTTCTTATATTAAAGAATTCACACGACCACTTTCACTGTTCACGGCAACTTTTACTTTCAGTTTGATACAACACACCATAAAGTCTACGGGAAACACACACACCTTTCAACTATATTTACAAAAACAATCTGCGAATTGTTGCTGGGATCAAGTTTGACGTTCGAAAACTGCGGTGGGATTTGAATATGGTTTGATTTGTGTTAAGGGGGATGACCTGTTTTTGTTCTGTCCTTTTCTATCTTTCTCTGGCTTGTATCCATTTGGCCCCATTCAGCCTACTGTTATAAAACGTTTATCCCCATCCAGGTGTAATTTTTTTACTGGTGAGCGGTAGCGAGCCAGCATATTTTTTATTTTTGTTTGACAGCAGGCTAAATTTGTACATTTTTCGATAGAAAAATGTCTCCGGCGAAGCCGGATTTCATATAATGCTGGCTCGCTATCGCTCGCCCGGAAAAAAATCGACACCTAGATGGGGATAAACGTCTTAAAATAGTTGGCTGAATGGGGCCGAATGGATACAAGCCAGAGAAAGAGAGAAAAGGTCAGAATTAACAAAAAGCAAGTCACCCCCCTTAATCCTGCCCCCAGAACCCCGCATATCATTCTGTCCCGGAGCATCAATTGACCACCCGGGACACATAGTAGTAGTACAGTACACTATAACAAATTAAAGGTATGAAAACAAAAGGGGTACGGAAACATTAACCCATACAGTACCGGTGACGTCCTTTACTTTATATTGTGGCAACTATTAGACGATTTTATTCAGATTAGGAACGACCTCTAGCAATAATAAGGCTTCAAATGACCTCAACAAACCCTTTTAACTACCGCAAATCCTTCCTAAGCTGCATAATATCGTCTAAATATAGCTAGAATAAAAAATAACACGTCGCTGGTACTCAAAGGGTTGTGTCCATAATAATCTAGCCATTGAAGTGTTATATACCAGTAGCCCCCATCTTATACAGTACATTGCAGATAGAAAGGTATGGCCTATCACCATCAATATAGGCATAACCAATCATTATCTTAAGGGTGGGAAGGGTTTATTTAATGGTCGATTTATCTATTTATTAAATATTTGTATTAGTTTCCTTCCTAGACCTCAATCAAGATTTTATAAAACATCCATAAGATCCCCCATATAGGCCTAGATACAGTTGTACATTTTCCGGTTCCTCCTAAATTAGAGGCTCGCTATCGCTCGCCAGGAAAAAATCAACACCTAAATGGCACGAAAGGTCTTAATATTGACAACAGAAATGGGGCAAAAGGTCTGTAAAACTATTGGGTCAAACTTCTTAAAATCTCAAAACTAATGGGGCTAAATATGATGAAGGGGGGCCAGAAAAAACATCCCCCCTTAAATAAATACCCTTTTCATGTCCTCATATCATTGATTTTTGACACGTGTAGTAGTAGGCCTAGTAGTTGCAGTAGCAAAATTGGTTGTAGTAGTGGTAGTGGTAGTAGTAGTAATAGATAATTATAGCGGTGGTAGTAGTAGAAGAAAATTAGTAGTATGCTAGTACCCTTTTTGCCAGTAAGATTGTATCAGCACTTAGCATCTTACCTCTTCTGGGATTGATAGCACCCTCGAGAATATCCTTCTCCATAATGATCTCCTGTGGTTGGAGGGGTTCCTCGTCGATGTCCGGAAGTACTGCTCCTGCCAGTGCAGCCAGTTGGCCCAGTTCTGCTACTAACTCAGCGTGGTTTACAATGGGTTCTGCCACTTCATATTCAAGGTGTTGCGGCTGGAGATCAATGGGGGCTGGAGGTGGATTTTGAATTAAAGCTTGATTTTGATTTTCAACTTGCTCTACAATTTGGTCATCATTTTGATTAGGCCTAGCGTCTTGAGAGTCCCCGCCACACATGATTTATAATTGCAAGTATGTAATATGTAGTGTTCTATTCTAGCTGTCTCCGAAACGATTGTATTCAGCTAAGAAAGACTCTTGGAATCACTGTGAACATTTGTTAAAGTTTCAATCTGACGACGGCTTAAATAAGGTTATATGGGAGCCTAGCGACACTTTAAAAATATTCGATACGACAAAAACTACGATTTGAGTTTTTAATATGTTACCATAGATAGCCTAAGTTATATTTGGGTGTCTTGTGTTCGTTTTGCACCCAACAAATTATTCTGATTTTGATTTTCTCACTCGGCAATTGTAGTTTGTTTAGAGAGCTGTTTAATCTACTTATCATTCGAGATGATAAGCGATAAAAGGTAAACATTGAAGCCGGTTCTTAACAGTTAAGGCACCTAAGCTCCGCAGTATCAAGCCCAGGTCTGCCACCGACGACGGTAGGTAGATAACTGAAGTCGGATGAAGTTGGAAGGAATCATGGTTACTAATGAAACACAAATACCGCTATATTTGTTCTCAAAAGTCACTAAAATGTCGCTAGATAGTCAACAAATGTAAAATATCGCTAGTATAATGCCACAATTTCTAGAATATAGCTTTAAAATTTCTGAAATATCTAGAATATCAGTAGGATTAATTTCACTAGATATAAAATTGCTGCTTCATCGGGTAAATTTCTCTACATCTAGCGGGAAAGTAGCTAAATTGGGAACACTGGTTGAAGATATTATGTCAAGAGATGTGTGACGTTTGCGCCTGCTCGTTGCGCAGTCGCGTATATTATTTATTCCACATTTACCATCGAAAACATCGCAAGATTAGTTCACTAAAGTCGTATAGAATATAATTGTGTAACGTGCCACTGCGATAGGATCAAACTCGAAATTTCGGATAGACACGTACACTTTATAAAGTGCCACCGGCAACGCTACTTGGCAACTGTATATATTGTGACGCCGCTCCTTTATAATAATAATAATATTTATTCAGTTAGCAATTTACAGAGTTGGTACCACATAGTTTGTTACAAATATGACATGTACCAGCCTTGCATAATTCCAACTAAGGATAGCCCAATAAGGCCGTTAGGCGTATCTCTTCTGTACCGGCAACGTCTTTATAAGTTTATTCTAGCTATATTTAGACGATTGTGTGCGGTTTAAGGATCTGTGGTAGTATAATGGTTAAGTGAGATAGTTCGAAGCCTGTTAATTGCTGGAGGCCCTTCTTAAACTGAATAACATCGTTGAATAGTAGCCAGAATTAAGTAAACAAGACGTCGCCGGTACAGTATCACTGCCAGACGTATTAATCGTATTATACAGTCTTCTCAAGTAAAATGTATTATTTGTGTGTGTAAGATTCACTACTGGATTTGCCATGGTTATGCCATGGTTATGCCATGGATCTATTTATTATTCTCGGTAGTCATGTATAGTTAAGCTACTTCTCTCTATGGGAAGGGACTGGTGTTCTTGCAAAAGGGCAACAGTCCTGACGCTATTCTTGACTTAGTGTGCTGGCTTCATAATCCAGAAGGGTTGATAGCCTCTGAAGTACTATTTTAACTATGAGTATCTAAGGGTTAAAGGGTCTATCCCAGAGGAATGTGGCTAGACCCAAAGTTTACATACTTGAACTAGACCTACCTTGTGAGTCAGAGACCTTATTGATCGCTCACTCAAGCAGTGTCATAATATTCCAGTTAAGATATTTTAGGGAACGGGTTGTGAATTCATAAACATGTCCATTGTATTTTGAGACTAGGTAATGCGGAAAGCTTTATTTCGTGTATATATATATATATATATATATATATATATATATATATATATATATATAATATATATATATACCGGTATATACTGTATATATATATATATATATATACGGTATATATATATATTTATTATTATATATCGTTCTTCCCTGGCATGATGGAAATATTTAGGAGTGCCTAATGATATTGGTTTGATAATTTTAAGTTAGTTTGGATGTTTAACTAATCCTTTGAATACGATGGTAGCACAAATAATAAAGTGGTAGCTAGAATGAGTATAATGTAGGAGTATAATATAAATCCATTTGCAGATATTTTATTCCATTTAATACCTTTTAATTAGAAGTCCTTGATATTATGTTGGAAGATTTAGTAAAAATAGTAATCGTATCAAAAGGGTTATTATTCGATAACTTATATAATAATTCATGACATTGAAACACATGATATTTTTTGTTTTTATTTAAAAATATAAAGTATATAAGATATACATAATAGGATAATACAGCACACATCCTATATCACGATATGTTATAAATAATATCCGACTGGTTTGTACATCTTCAGTAAAAAAATAGTATAAAACCTTAATTTGTAATGTCTTAATTCCCCACGTATAAAATAAATATATTTCTTAAACACTTTAGCATAATGAAGCAAAGTTTTGTTCATGAGCTTATAGAGTACATTTATAATAACTGGCAATAATGATGTTAGTTACCGGTATCTCTTGTTAGTTACCGGTATCTCTTTGTTACACCAGTTTATAGAAAAGGCTCAAATTCACAAACGTTTTATTATATGTATGTGATTATATATATATATATATATATATATATATATATATATATACCGGGTATATATATATATATATAATTTATAGAAAATATAACATTTACGATTTAAAAGCATCAAAACTTAAAGGTTTCGTAGGAACTTGCCCTAATAGACCATTAATTAATAAAATGGTCTCGTCTTTCACCAGGATTTACTATTTAGTCACCCAAGCCAACAGAATGCCATAATTATAGTAGGCTGGTAATCTAATGGTTATTTGGCGAACATAGTACACCAATGTTTGGTTTATACATGCAAGTGCGCTAATGGGTCAGGCCAGAGCACACTATCAGAAGTCCGGAGCTCAATGAGGAGGCGGGGCAACTCCGGACATATTTTGCCTCATGAAGTTCTCGTAGTATTCCTTGCATTCGTCCCGTAGTTGTTGTAGGCCCTGACATTTCTGGCGGAGCAGCTGGTTCCTGTGAGTTTCCTGTTCTTCCTTAGTGCCCATTCGTTTATCCTTTTCCACCTTCCTCCCTCGGTAGTGCTTGGAAGCTTCGTTGTTGAGCTGTCGGATACGCTGCTGTCGCTGCTGTGGCGTCAGCGTGTCGTAAGAAACCCTGGGCTGTCGCTGTCTGGGACTGGTGGTGATACTCGTGCCCAGATCAAGAGGATCAATTGTGGGGTCTGAAGAATGCGTAGCCCTATCTGTGTAATCCAAGTGGTCACTATCATCTAGAGCCTGTGCGAGGGTGGCTCTGGCTGCGATGGCAGCTGCGCGGGGACTGCGCTCACTGCGGCGGGATTTTCGTGCCCTTGTTGGGGAGGCCTCGAAGTTTGTCACCACTGCAGCAGCTGTTCCAAGCGGTAACATAGCGCCACCAAGTACGGGTGCGTCTTCCTCTAGAGTCAGATCGGACATGCCCTGCAATTGAGAGATAATAGCAAATAAGTGACTGTTATAAAAATGCAGGTACTGAAATATAGCCAAATATCCATCTATGTATCCATGCATCCATCCTTTCATCTTCCAATTCAATAATCCAACCTATCATCAATCCATCTGTTCATCCATTGGCGATGTCTTTCATTCTCAATAGCCTAAGCCTGTCAATATTTATTGCCACACTTCATGATTAAATGCACACGAATACTGCAGTCAACCTATTAAAAACTGAGGCACATTATTGCTTCACCTTTCCTATATTCATGTCATGTTATGTCACTAAAGAGGTTTGTCATATAGTTTTCCTAAATTTACTGAATGCACACAAATTCCACTAACCTATTCAAAAATATTGTTATAAGTCGAATACAAAGTAGGAAATTCTTGCCATTTATTTAGTGTCAAAATTGCAGAAAAAAAAATCGGCGTCACCCGAGTTACTTTTGGACATTTATAGATTGTAGCCTACATTTGTAAGAGCTTGAATAAGAAACTAAGTTCTATAGATATCCTAGTATATCGATCATCTAATTTTGATATCAGTGTTATTTATAGAGCCCAGATATGTAGACAATAAAAGGTTACGGTACTTATTTAAATTATAATTGCCAGAGAATGTCTCGTCTGACACCGCCTGAAGTAAATTTTAGTTCCATTAAAATTGGTCATAAGTTGGCACGACTAATAAATAACAATGTAACTAGTAACTTACAAGACATTTAATACATTTAAATAAATTTAAGAATCAATTAACGCCAAAATAAGTTAGAGAACTTAATATTTTAAACTGCCATATCTTGTTTTATAATCTAGGCCTATAGCCTAGTCTATTCGCTGTAAGTAGGCGAGAAATCATGACCTCTAACCTCTGTAACTCGAAAATGACTAGAGTAATCAAGCTAATATTTCTACCATTTAGGAAGAGTCAGTCAAGGAATAGGTAAGGAGATTTACAGCCAATTTGCTATAGGCTAACCCTTTTTGAGTTAGAGGTTATAGGTTATGATTTATCGCCTACTTACAGCGAATAAACTATAGTACTAAACAAAATCATTTCCGTGTGATGCCTTATAGGCTACATCGACTTTTTGTTTAGCTCCTTCACAAACTGTATATAATTGTCTCATTGCTCATCAGTACTGCATATTGAGATTTTGTATTTAGGCCTACTTATATTTTACCCATAATTACTTTCATAATTCATTGGCCTTTCTTAAGCTGCACGAAATTGTTTAGTGTTAGCTCTAGACAAAAATATAAGGAAAACAAAAACATACCAGGGATTCGTCTAGTTGCAATGTCAGATCCAAGTCTACGTGGTTGCTGAAGTCCACGTCTTCTTGAGGGAAGGGGTCCATATCGGCCAACATGGGGTCCACCAGTTCTTTCAAGAAGTCCAGGCCCGTGTCACAAGCTCCCAGTCCAGTGCTGCCAAATCCACTGTCACTCAATCCAGCCGCTCCTAGTCCATACGTAATCCCCGTGTCTTGTACAATGGGAGCTCCTGGGCTGTAGGCAGAGTGGGGATACTGCAGCTGCAGACTATCTTCGCCAAACTGGTGTTCCGATTTGGACAGGGGATAATCTTGTATCAGTAGAGAAAAGCTGGGGTCCACAGGAGCAAGCTTTAGGTATGACTTAGTATCTGCGTCATCCTGGTAGTAAGACACACCGTTGTAGAAGTCTTGCTGGCTGTCACTATACATCTTGGATACAAGCTTGGGGCACTAGATACTGAAAGTGACGTTTGCACGTTTTTTGTTTTCCCTCTCGCGGATATAAGTTCACAAAGCTTACAGTATATCACAGTAGATCAGGATTGATTGATGGGATATAAGTTATAAAACTACTATGTACTGGTGGGATAAGCGTATTACTGTACAACCCCCTGTCACGGTCTATCAGGATACAATATATGGCTATCACACTATATACTGGCACTCCGGTAGCGTAGTGGGTCACGGACTGTCTTCCGTGGTGGCGAGGGTTAGAATGATTCAAGTTAGGGAGGCGACCTTGTTATATACACACACGTTAGTTGCGTCATGTGAGCATAGGGAGAAAACGTTTGGGACACGTAAGACAAATCACCGTCACTTGTATTTGTCCTTCTTTTTATCTTGAATTGTTGATTCGTCGATGAGTATTCGGTGTTTATTGGTGGCTAAAACTAAAACGCGGTGCTTTTCTGCTACTATTTGGATGATTTTGACAGTTTAGGGAGGTTTCTTTATGGTAACCATCTTGATGGCAACACTGCGTTGAACGTACAGGTACCGGAAGAATGCCCCAAGTTCGAGAAGAATTAGCCAACACTGTGTAATGTTTACGTCAACTAAAAATTCCACTCTGGTGCACCCATACGTATTATAAGAACATCTGCACACCATTAAATACACGAACAACTATATAAAATTGGCGGTAAACTGATAGGAAAGAACTGGAAAACAAAAACAACGGGTAGAGAAATATCGCCATGTAACATCGCTCCCATGACGTCACTACTTCGTCACTTGTTGGGACCTGTGCGTTCACCGTTCTTGCCATTTCGTTTTGGTTTTGGGCTCTTTTTCGTAATAACTTCCTAGCATTTGGTGTACGTTCGCGTCACGGGGGTCGGCGATGGTATTTAGTATATACGTTTGTTGCTATTTTCTAATCTATCGACTCATTTGGGAGGTGGAGAATTTGAGAAATATTCATACGTATCGATTCTTACAGCATTCCCAACGATGAGGTGGGGGAGGGGGAGGGGAGGGGACGGTAAGGGGGGGATAGGGGTTCTGTATGACATGTCGCCACGTGAGGATGAGCTGCTCTCTCTCTCTCTCTCTCTCTCTCTCTCTCTCTCTCTCTCTCTCTCTCTCTCTCTCTCTCTCTCTCTCTCTCATTTGTTATCAGTTATAATGCATCTTAACATGATTATGAGAGATAACAAATTAGGAAGGCTATATTGTGACATGTTTAACCAATTAGATAAGTTAGATATTAATGTGTATGTTCATTATAGACAGTAAAAGTTATTTGGCATTAAGTTATATGGTGTAAAAAAAAATCCAAACACATAAAAATGTGGATAAACAAAATGTATATGTTCGATATGTTATATGTTATATTATATAATTATGTTTAGTCTGTTCTATACTGCACTCACATATTTTAGTGATGTTATAGATAAGGGTATACATACCACACCTGTAAGTACATGAATGTTGTGTATGTTATAGTTAATAGTATACTTAAACACCTTAGTACAGTCAAATACTCGAAAAATCTTGCTCATAAACAGTGTACTTTAAAGTTACTGTCATAACTCTTCCTTGATAGTCGGGTTTTTTCCCAGCTGACGGTAAATTGTCATATCTTTTTAATTACTTAGCAGACATGAAGATTTTGTAGCGAAATATATTGTTAATTATGTAAACTTGGCAAGAAGGTGAGGCAGAGACATAGTAGTTTCATATTATTCCATTAGGTATAGAAGGTGAGGCAGAGACATAGTAGTTTCATATTATTCCATTAGATATAGAAGGTGAGGCAGAGACATAGTAGTTTCATATTATTCCATTATGTATAGAAGGTGAGGCAGAGACATAGTAGTTTCATATTATTCCATTATGTATAGAAGGTGAGGCAGAGACATAGTAGTTTCATATTATTCCATTAGATATAGAAGGTGAGGCAGAGACATAGTAGTTTCATATTATTCCATTAGGTATAGAGAAATAGAAGGTGAGCCAGAGACATAGTAGTTTCATATTATTCCATTATGTATAGAAGGTGAGGCAGAGACATAGTAGTTTCATATTATTCCATTAGATATAGAAGGTGAGGCAGAGACATAGTAGTTTCATATTATTCCATTAGGTATAGAGAAATAGAAGGTGAGCCAGAGACATAGTAGTTTCATATTATTCCATTATGTATAGAAGGTGAGGCAGAGACATAGTAGTTTCATATTATTCCATTATGTATAGAAGGTGAGGCAGAGACATAGTAGTTTCATATTATTCCATTATGTATAGAAGGTGAGGCAGAGACATAGTAGTTTCATATTATTCCATTAGATATAGAAGGTGAGGCAGAGACATAGTAGTTTCATATTATTCCATTAGGTATAGAGAAATAGAAGGTGAGCCAGAGACATAGTAGTTTCATATTATTCCATTATGTATAGAAGGTGAGGCAGAGACATAGTATTTTCATATTATTCCATTAGATATAGAAGGTGAGGCAGAGACATAGTAGTTTCATATTATTCCATTAGGTATAGAGAAATAGAAGGTGAGCCAGAGACATAGTAGTTTCATATTATTCCATTATGTATAGAAGGTGAGGCAGAGACATAGTAGTTTCATATTATTCCATTAGATATAGAAGGTGAGGCAGAGACATAGTAGTTTCATATTATTCCATTAGGTATAGAGAAATAGAAGGTGAGCCAGAGACATAGTAGTTTCATATTATTCCATTATGTATAGAAGGTGAGGCAGAGACATAGTAGTTTCATATTATTCCATTAGATATAGAAGGTGAGGCAGAGACATAGTAGTTTCATATTATTCCATTAGGTATAGAGAAATAGAAGGTGAGCCAGAGACATAGTAGTTTCATATTATTCCATTATGTATAGAAGGTGAGGCAGAGACATAGTAGTTTCATATTATTCCATTAGGTATAGAAGGTGAGGCAGAGACATAGTAGTTTCATATTATTCCATTATGTATAGAAGGTGAGGCAGAGACATAGTAGTTTCATATTATTCCATTATGTATAGAAGGTGAGGCAGAGACATAGTAGTTTCATATTATTCCATTAGATATAGAAGGTGAGGCAGAGACATAGTAGTTTCATATTATTCCATTAGGTATAGAGAAATAGAAGGTGAGGCAGAGACATAGTAGTTTCATATTATTCCATTAGATATAGAAGGTGAGGCAGAGACATACTAGTTTCATATTATTCCATTAGGTATAGAGAAATAGAAGGTGAGGCAGAGACATAGTAGTTTCATATTATTCCATTAGTTATAGAGAAATAGGTGAGGCAGAGACATAGTAGTTTCATATTATTCCATTAGGTATAGAGAAATCAGCTGCTAAAGGAATAATTTTACCGTCAGATGAAATATAACCGACCTTAACCTGTCACCTGTTTTGTTTATCTCTCTCCTTTGCTCTCTTTCTCTGGCTTGTATCCATTCGGCCCCATTCAGCCAACTGTTTTAAGGCTTGTATCCCCATCCAGGTGTCGATTTCTTCATGGCGATCGATAGCGAGCCAGCATTGTATGGAGAAATCCGGCTTCACCGGAGACATTTTTCTATCGAAAAATGTACAAATTTAGCTTGCTGTCAAAACAAAAATATGTATATGCTGGCACGCTACCGCTCGCCAGGAAAATATTGACACCTAGATGGGGGTAAACATCTTAAAATAGTAGGCTGAATGGGGCCGAATGGATACAAGCCAAAGAGAGAGGGAGAGAAAGAGAAAAAGCGAGGTGGGCCCCCTTAATAGTGTTTGTTTTATATCGTAGAAGTGTGGAGTAAATAATTATCTCTCTATATATAGTTCACACAAGCTTATCATTGTGTATATATAAAATCGTGGTTCGGAACAAACCGTATTGTGCTAGTAATATCATAAGTTATATATATTACAAACGGTTAATAGTGTATATTTTAATAGCTTAATTATCCATTGCTGCGTATATATAAATATATAGGTGATATATGCACATACACAGGCGCGCGCGCGAATGTATATATATACTGTATATGCTACACACGTACACAGGAACTTGGTAAATACACTCCCTACCTTATAACAGCACGGAACAGCCCACAGAGTACACCATAAACTTCCTTAACCCTTATAGCACTTGAGGTTGGAGCCTACAATACAGATACTATACTGCCACACACTCCCCCCCCCCCCACCCCCCACACCAACCTCAACAGGAACGGTCATGATCAAGGGCAAGCGCAATCTCATCACGCTTAAGGGGAGATGGTCGTATCTATTTGCTTATTGGGTTATCTTTATATTATTGTTAGTGTCCTCGCTAGACCTCCATTAAGCTGTAAATAACACCCCCTAGACCCCCCTTCAAGATAAATTTGTAAATTTTTCGGTAGAGAAATATTCTGGCCGAAGGCCGGTTACTCTTAAAATTTCACATTGCATTCACACTTTTTCAACATGCGTTCATCACTTGTGTTAACATGTTGACTATAACTTGAAATATGTTCATTTTATCTGGGAAAATTATAGTCCTCAACTTGATTATAGCGATGTGACTTGTGGAAAGTGAGAGCATGGCTAAAAAGGCGTATGGGAAGAGAGTGAAGATGGAAGTGAGAGGTATTTTGAGTGAAAGTGGTGTTGGGTGGGAAGAGGGGCGCCTGCTGACAGGTAACAGAGATGCATGGATGTAATTCATTCGTAACTACTCCCTCGTGGATTAAGGTATCTGGCAATAGATAGATGACTTGTTGAATGTAATGCCGGCGTCACACGAGCAATTTAAGCCCCAGCCAGTCTCACGAGGACATGTAACCGATACTATAAAAACAAACAAAAAATATAGCTCCGAGTCACCTTATCACATTCAAAACATACCAAAGAAAAGGTTATTCGACCAATGATGCTTCTATGTTGACTTTATATTAAAGTTTGTAGCTTAAGATATAGAAGAAACGCCTTGAAACACGAATACATTACTCAATTAATAGACTTGTTTTTTGCAGATGATAGGCTCTGTTGCAAATTATCGGATACAACAGCTTTAGAGGAGGTTGTATCGGAGTGTAAGTTATAGCTACACTCTAAATATTAATGGTTATGAAAACGGTCATTAAAGTATCCATAATAATCTACCCATTTAAAGGTATATTGATGTAAATAAACCCATATAATACAAGGTTAGACAAATTAATCACTCAGTATAGTATTATGATCCGACTAAATTTGTACACAATGATCTTTATATGCATTTTTAATATCCTTCATTTTGTTTACATTGCTTATAATTATTATAGCTTATTTTTGTGTCTGTTTTATCATTACTTTTGAGGGTCTTTTCACTACAGTACCAATATTCCTAGGGCAAATTATCATGGACGCTTTAATTACCCTTGGCATTAACCCCTTTAAAACACGATGGCATTATTATTTTATTCTGGCTAAAATTAGACGATTTTGTGGAGTTTAAGAAGGACCTATATGTTATTTAGAGGGTTCGTTGAGATCGTATTTACCCCTTTGAGTCCTAGAGGTAGATTATAAGCTAAAGAATATCGGCTACTGGCAACCAGAATAAGTTAAAATTACATCATCGTGCTGAAGGGGTTAAAAAGTATATATTAATCTACCCTTGTAATGGTATATTGGTAGGGGGAGAGCGGTGATGGTTCGGACGTTTTTTTTTTTTTAAATATTTGTAGAAGTTCAGGTTTAAGCAGTAGTATAATCTAGTTGATGTTACAATGTTGCTTCGTTATTTGGTTCTTTAGCCTAATTATTTCAAACCCTTAGCTCTTTTCAGTTTTGAGCTATAGTTCCCGAACCACAAGTTTCTAAATCGTCCGAACCTTCCCTACCAGTGGTGATGGTTCGGTCAGAAGGGTGGGATCGTTCGGTCACGTATATTAATTGGCATAATCTTAAAATTATGTGAGTTGGATTTGCTAAAAACAAGAATTTATCAATTCAAAGACATTTTATTTTGCTAAAATACAAAATTAAACTTCATAATTGAAATTAACCTCTTCATATTTGTAAACAAATAATATTGAAAACAAACTGGATTATACTTAACCAGAATTATGGATAATGTACTTCTCCATAAATCAAATAAACATACAGTACCTTTATTTGTATAAACAATATTATAGGTATGGATTAGCACATGAACGAAGGCGGTGCTGGTTGGGGGGAGGGGCGTCGACTGACTGGGGACAGAGGTGCATGGGGCGGTTCGTTCGTGGCCACCCCTTCGGGGATCACGGCGTCAGGCAATAGATAGATAGATAGATTAGGACTATGTTACTTCAAATAAATTACATAATTGACTTAGTATATATTATATTGTATTAGCACAGATAAATACATATTAAAATATAAATATATTATTCCCTGATGGATATTAAGAGTTGTGTTTCACTATGTGTTCATAATATAGATGTTTACAAGAAGTAGTGTGTATCAATTGATAAGGTAATTTTTTGGTAATTGGAGGGAAGGATGGTTCGGACTGGTCCGAACCATCACCACCCTCAACTGTCCGAATGATCCCGAATCTATATAGTTAATTGATGGGTACGCTCAACGTTCACACAAGCGACTTCAGTATTTGTTATTTACGGCAATATCTTCGGCATACAACATAGTTTCACCATAATAATGCATATTTCGCTGGTTGACATATTCATGGAGGTAGAGCTTACGATATAAAGTGAAAATATTACATAGGAAGTGCAAAAAACCATATAATCGGACCTGCATTAAACAGTATAGCTGATTTAGGAAACAAATCCCGCGTGATGAAAGTAAACAAACTCTCGCAGTTTCACGCAAAATCTCGGGGCCTTAGGTCCCATACGTTTCTCAGGAAATGCACTGTCCGAACCATCCTTCCGTCCGAATGATCACCGCTCTCCCTATGTAGCGCCAACGTACTTGACAATAATCTTGACCCCTTAACTTCTCATAACTGAAAATGAATGAAAGCAATCGAGCTGACATTTCTACCATTGAGAAGAGCCCACCAGGAAATAGGTGTGGATATTTACAGCCAGTTTTCTCTAGGCCCTCTTGAGTTATGAGAAGTTAAGGGGTCAAGATTATTGTCTAGTTTGTTGGCGTTACCTATAGTAATTAATAAACCCAGCTAATGCAAGGATAGACGGGTATATCACCATCAATATACCCAGACTTTTATATTATATGAAGATAATATGATGACAACCAATACGATGTGAGGAGTAGGATATGGTGATAGGGGGTTGGCATTATGTGGAGATTATGGTGAGGGTGATAGTGATAATTAGGAGAGTGGTGATGGTATTGATGATAATTATAATGACATGAAGGCTGAGGATGTTGCGGTGATGATGATGTTACTGATAATGATGATGGTGATGATGTGGATACAGAGTGTGGATGAATAATGATGATGTGTTGATGATTGTTATTTTGATGGTGCGAATGAGGAGAGTATAGGTTAATGATGATATGAATTAGGAGAGTATAGATTAATGATGGATCGTAGTAATTGTTTAATGCGTTGACGATTATATTTTCTATCGTCAGCCGATTTTCTTGAAGTGAGGCTGGATTCCATTCATAATATTCCAAGCCAGATAGAGAGCGGTGGTGAGGGGTGGTCTCTGGTAACTTTACGCTCGAGGAATGTGCGTGTGAGTCAGTTACTCCCTCCCTACCTCCATTCACTCTCACCTTCTCCCCCACCCTACTCCTCCCCACCTTCCCAGCCCCTTCCTGCGCGTGTGTCTGTCCGTCCCAGGGTTACCAAATCAAGTCTGCTAGATAGTAAATAAATGCCGAAAAGCGCTAGAATAATGTCAACATTTCTCCAACATCGCTCTATAATGGCTAAAATCTACAGAATATCGCTAGAATTCATGTCGCTAGACGTAAATTATTGCCGCTATAGATCGAAGTAAATACCTCTAGATATAGCCGGAAAGTAGCTAAATTGGCAACACCCCCTTTTACCTCCTTGGGGGGGGGGGGGTATACAGGTAGCAGCATGTGTGGTATTGATTATTATAATAATAATAATAATAATAATAATAATACTTTATTTCAGACTCACACAGTACAGAGGGGACCATACTGGGGTCCATATATACCTTACAGTAACATAAATATATATAAATATATATAAGCTACTGTACATAGGCTACATAAAATAAAAAGAAATTAAATAATACCCAGCTTGCTATCATGTAGTTCACAGCACTGCCTCAACCAAAAACAGTGGTCATCAAACTACTGTGTTACCAAACCACTGTCCTAATTGTGTACAGTACCATGCCTCGCATCATTTAGCTTCCGGTACAGTATGTTGCTACAGTACAGTATAGGAATATCGGTACTGTACTGCACTATGAGGATCAGTACCGGTATGCTAATTCTGTAGAGTAGCAGACCTGAAATCATTACTTAAGGTTAAATATAGAGCAACTTCCTCCAGTGTGCCTGGATCCTGGAGGTGTACACCATGCTTGGAGTTTGTAGCATTTTAATGATCCTGTTCTCAGAAGTGTTAAGGCGCTGAATGAATTTATATGTTAGCTTTCTAATGAGTGATTTGTAACAGTGTAAGTTCATATAGGCACATAGCGTACTTGTACTCTCATATTTTGAGAGCCCCAGAAACATTTTCATGATATTGTGATATGAGATACTTAGTCTATTCACTGTAATTTTCTTATAGTTCCACCATAGTTGTGCTGTATACATTGGTGAGCAGTAGGAGTTGAACAATGTTATTTTTGTATCCCATGTGCACATATGAAATTTTCTTAATATTGAATTTCCCTGCATGTAAAGTTGCCTTCTCTGACGACCCATATCCTCATCATCTGAGCGATCACATGAAATATAGTGTCCTAGATACTTTACTTTACTTACTTCTTCTATAATTTCTTCATACAAATGGAATTTAGGTAGCATTGATTTCAATAGAAGGTTAGATTTAAATATTTTGATATTGCTCTTTATAGGATTAAATTTGACTGAATGTTCGATTCCAAATTGTTCACATACTCTTAATAATTTATCCAGTCCTGCTCCAGAGGGCGCGATTAAGGCTAGGTCATCAGCATACATGAGATGATTTACAATGGTGCTGCCAATACAGCACCCAGTGCGAGTCTTGTTCAGCTCCAGACTAAGATCATCCATGTAGACGTTGAAAAGATACGGAGACAATATCCCCCCCTGCCTAACACCATTGGTTACGGCGAAAGAGCCTGACAGGATGTTGCCCCATCTTACACACATTTTTTGATTAGCATACCAGAAAATAAGTATCCTAACAATATAGCTAGGCACTCCCCTGTTAACTAATTTTTCAAATAAGGTTTTGTGACACACCCTATCAAAAGCCTTACTTGCATCAAGAAAACAAGAGAAAATTGAGCTATTTAGTTTGTTGTATGTATCAATCACTTCTTTCAGCACATATATGCATTGGTCTGTGCCGTGATTTTTCTTAAAGCCAAACTGATTGCTGCTGGTGACAATATATGCAGACATTCTTTCTAGCATTATCATTTCAACTACCTTACTCACCACACTAGCAAGTGCTACTGGGCGGTAGTTGTCTTTTGCTGTAATTTTACCTGATTTATCTTTAATGACAGGAACAAGTATTACGGATATCATAGACTCCGGCAGGACACCATGCGTAAATAGACTGGTGATGCAAGAACTAAGTTTATCTATTAACAACTTATCTGCATATTTAAGATGTTCTGCATATATACCATCCAGCCCACAAGCTTTATTTAGGTTAAGTTTTCTTATGGCATTCTCAAGATCACTTTCAGTCACTTTAATGTCTTCATAATTACTATCTTTCACATATTGAATTGCACCATTAGTAGACCTTTGGTTTACACTGTTAAGTAGTTCCTTAAAATGAGTTTTCCATAAGTCAGCAATGTTCTCTTCACCCGTAACCCCCTCAACACTGACAGGTAATGGTGTGTTACAATTTTGCATGGATCTGATGTCCTTCCAAAAACAGTTAGTATCCTTTTCTGCCAGACTCTTTGCAAGGGCTTCCTTCCTTAATTGGTTTTCATTTTGCTTAATAAATCTAATGGCATATTTGGTCCTAGCCTTTGCTCTTTTGTGAAGTTCAAATATAGGCCCCTGTCTAGGCTGACCTACTTCAAGCCAATGAGACCTAGCATCTCTGGAGGCCTGATACAGGTCAGCCACATAGTCTTGCCAACCTGGCTTATTGAATGAGGACTTATATTTACGGCTATTAAAAATACTTTCCCCCGCTTTTGATAAAGAATCTATTATACTATTGTAAAATTTAATAATGTCCTTTCTGTGTTGTGCATCACTACATTTTGGATCCCTGCATTGTGCTACACCATTACCATCATATTGCACCCTATTTAATAAGTCCTTGGTTTTATCACAGTACATTTGGCACTCTTCATTTGAGATTACATTCCATGGAACTTTTGCCTTGATGCTATTGCTAGTTTCTGTTATTTCCGGTGCTTTATTAATTTGGATTGTTAATTCTATAGGTATGTGGTCGTCATCCGTAATGTCGTATCTTATGGCCATTTCTGAGATAGAGTCATGAAAGTCAGAGCTAGAGATTGCATGATCAAGCCACGACCTGGTCTCCCATGCTTCACTAACATATGTATAGCTATTTTCTGGAAGCAGGTTTTTGGAGGACAAAATTAAACCTTGCTCCTCACAAAACCTTAACATATGTTTAGCAAACATGGAACCACCCAACTCGTGAGGGGTAGCATTCCAATCACCTACCACTGAGTAACACGTTATCTCTAATTCAGAAATTAGGCCACCAAGCTCCCCTAACTTTTCCAAATAAAGTTCTTCATTTTCTGCACACTGATACGGTAAGTAAACACAAAATATTGCAAATTTTCTGTGTCCCACTTCCAGCTGTATTCCCGCACACCAGCTTAAATTTGTCTCAATGGTTTTAATTACACTATCTAGGCACGATCTCCACATTATTGCAACTCCCCCTGGGGGGTGACCTGCCACAATACCATCACGTGTGTCCGTAGTGGAGACCCCGTACCCATGGAAATCTTTATCTAATATGTTCAAATTACCTAAGTCCTGTTTTGTGTACCAGGTTTCCTGAAGGCAGACTATGTCACTGGTCCTTAATGTAGATACGATGTCAGGTCGCAACAGGAGATTCCTCTTTGTTTTGGGGAGTCCTCTGCAATTGTATGAAGTTACTTTTATACTTGCTGCTGTTGTTGGTATCCCCTCCATTACTGCGAGTTGGATAGTGGTGTGCGATGCCTCCAAGTCCCAGAAGCCTCTGCACTGTCCTTATTGGGATATTGTCTTGGTTCTCTGTACCAGTTGACATATGCATCTTCTGGCCACAGGTCAGGATTCATGAAAACATCTGGATCTGGACATTCGCTAGTTATACAAAAGGAGGCACAGGTAGTGGACCTGGAGAGGGTGGTCAGCTGTCTTACCTCTATATTTATAAGTAGATTATCAGCCAAGTATGTCTTGAGATTCTCAGCAGTAACACTAGGGTTGAATCCTGTGGCAAACACCCTAGCTAGTCGGGGCCTTTTGATGGTATTGAGGCCAGTATCCTTGACCCTACCTTTAATTCCTGGCTGGTTTCTCGGTCTAGGGTGAACCTGCTCGCCTTCCCTAGAGTAGCGAGGCTTGCCATTCACCCATTTGACCATAGTCCATTGGTTTTCCCTTGCATTGGCTCCTTCATTTGGTTCAGTTTGTGTAGGTAAATTTGAGGATGGTGTAGCTGGCACTGTATTATCTTCTCTCGTTGCCGACGATAAAGATTGCTGTTGTGTTCGGTGTTGTTGCTGTTGTGGTCGCTGCTGCTGCCACACCTGGTGTTGCCTTTGATATGAATGCTGCTGCTGGGTTAGTTTGGATTGTTGTAGTTGTCGCTGGTGTTGTTGTTTTTGTTGATGCTGTTGCTGCTGCTGCACCTGCTGTTGTTGCTGCTGCACCTGCTGCTGTTGTTGCTGCTGCACCTGCTGCTGTTGTTGCTGCTGCACCTGCTGTTGTTGCTGCTGCATCTGCTGTTGTTGCTGCTGCACCTGCTGTTGTTGCTGTTGCACCTGCTGGTGCTGCTGCTGTTGTGGTTGTTGCTGCTGTTGTGGTTGTTGCTGCTGTTGTTGTTGATGCTGTTGTTGTATGGGTCGCTGTTGTTGCTGGGGCTGTTGTGTTTGGAGTTGTTGCAGCTGTTGCTGTTGTAGTTCAGCCTGCTGTTGCTGGGGATGGTGTTGTAGGCCTATGGGTGGTTGTTGTTGTTGATGCTGTTGTTCTAGATGCTGCTGCTGTTGTTGTGTCACTTGTGCCTGTGGTTGAGGTGGAGCGTTAGTAGAGTTATTTTCTAACTTATTCACTCTGTCAGCTACATTTGAAACCACACTGTTTATGTCCACTATGGTTTCTTTTTGACCTGTGGTACACTCTCTCAGTAATTTAACTTCCATTTGGGTGTTCTTGATTTCACTAAGTAGCACTGACACATCTATCCTATCAAATTGTATAGGTGGTAGGTCCTTTAGGTCCATGGCCACGAAAGTGGGTAAGCCCACAGCCTTACTCTCTTGTAGCAATTTAATAATGTCTTTAATGTTCTCAGCACTTTTGTTTGCACCAACTCGTTTAATATTTCGATAATTGTTATCTTCACTGGTACCAATAAGATCGAACACTCTGTTCTTGGCTGCCACAATTTTATCTTCATCATAAAAGGGCACACACAGCTGCACAATACTGTCTGTAGGTAGACTATCTATTTTATTTGATATAAAGCATAACAGTTCGTTGATTTCAAGGCCATCACTATTTCGTCCCTGGGTTGAGATTGTCCCACCTCGCCCCGCCATCTTGTTTGATACCCAGATGACCAGGGGGGCAGATATTCCACTTCACTTTTCACTCACTTATGGACTATTCACTAACACTGTATATGTTCCACCACATTCTCTGTGCATTCATTGTGGAGTTTTATACGTTGTTTGCTCTGTGTAGTGTTGACATAGGGTATATATGTTGATAACTTGGAGCAGCAGTTTACCCAAGGTACCTCTCTTCTTCTTCTTGTGTAGGAGTATTAGTGTGTGCATGTGTATTTGTGTTAGTGTATGCGTGCATGGTGTTCTTGTATAGTTGAGCTACATGTGTACTGTATGCGTGTGCATTATTATGTGTCTCTGTGTGTGTGTGTGTGTGTGTGTGTGTGACAGTGTGGCAGTTAGCTCTGACAGTTGTAACCACGTGGTCCGTTCTACTTTACTGTACTGAACGCTCCAAGGTCACGACCTGCCTTCACAAGAGGCGAATCTACACGTAGCACATGTCCGCATTGTTTTGTCCAATTCCATTGATTGGTGGCTCAATATGGGCCATAGCGAACACTCCTAAATACCCGATAGTCACCATGGCCCATATTTAGCTATTAATCAAACAAATCGGACACCAATTGTCAGACACAAATGTGGCTTCTTGGAGTGCATTTACTGCGAGTTTCTGGCAATAAAGAATTGCAAACTGTTTACATCAGTATTTAGTTAATATATGCAAGTTTGTGATAATGTAATTTAGGTTACTTAGGCCACTTTTATGTGTAGTACTATGTATTTTACCTTGTGTTTGAACTAAATATTTATATATACCGGTAGTTATTAAATTAGGGCTGGCCCAATCCAGAGTGAGGTTTGGCATCCTCTATTTTATGTGTAGCACTATGTATTTTACCTTGTATTTGGGCTAAATATTAATATATACTCATTAAATGAGGGCTGGTCCTATCCAGAGTGAGGTTTGGCATCCTCTACCCAACCTTAGCTGTTTTTGTCTGTTTGACTGTCCTACATTCCCTTCTGGGGGTGGGTGGCTAGGAATCCTCTTCCCCTTGTAAACTTCACCTACTATGGTCTATTCGCTGTAAGTAGGTGAGAAATCATGACCTCTATCCTCTGTAACTCAAAAAGGGCTAGAGCAAATTGGCTGTAAATTTGCACATCTATTCCTTGACTGACTTCCCAAATGGTAGAAATATTAGCTCTAGTTGTTTTTGAGTTACAGAGGTTAGAGGTCATGATTTATCGCCTACTTACAGCGAATAGACTATAGACGAGACAGAGGAAGGGCTGGGGGAACGCGAAAGTGGTCCCGGACCCTACGAATTGTAACTTTAAATGTTGTTTCTATTCGATCTCTGTCTCGAGTCGGCCACTCCCTGTTATGGGATACGTTCCTGGGTAGTGAGTACATACATATATTATATATATACATACATACATACATACATACATACATACAATTATATTATAGCCCGAATCTCCCAATCAGTTTTATCTTCTGCCATATGTCTAATACAAAATAAGAACAAATCGTACTAAACTACTGTACGTTAATAAACAATGATTTACCTTAATTTGCTAGTCACTGCTGTATAAGTTTGCTGGCTATAATTTACCTAAATATTTGTGTTGAATGATGAAATTGGTGTCTGCCTTATCATTAAATATACAGGTAAGTGTGGGTGTAGGTTATGCATAATTATGTGTATGTGTGTGTATATATGTATGTGAATGTGTAAGCTGCGTATGGTAAGTGTGTGTGTGTGTGTATATATATGTATGTGAATGTGTAAGCTGCGTATGGTATGTGTGTGTGTGTGTGTGTGTATATATGTATGTGAATGTGTAAGCTGCGTATGGTATGTGTGTGTGTGTGTGTGTGTATATATGTATGTGAATGTGTAAGCTGCGTATGGTAAGTGTGTGTGTATATATATGTATGTGAATGTGTAAGCTGCGTATGGTAAGTGTGTGTGTGTGTATATATATATATGTATGTGAATGTGTAAGCTGCGTATGGTAAGTGTGTGTGTGTGTGTATATATATATATATATATATATGTATGTGAATGTGTAAGCTGCGTATGGTAAGTGTGTGTGTGTGTGTGTGTGTGTGTAACAGTTTCCATCAAGGTAGTGTGGTGCTCGTCTACGTAAATATGTGGAAAATAAATCACAAATACGTGTGCTCAAATTATGTAGTAAAACTCCCTAGGAAAAATTTAACAATGGAACACCAAACTTTCGTCTATTCTCTCAAGACATCTTTAGGGTAATACATAAATATATTAGCCATAAAAGTCTAAATCGTGGTAATTGATGATACTGGTGGCATTGCTTACTTTTGGCATAAGCTTTTTAACCCCTTCAGCACGATGACGTAATTTTCCTCATATATTGGTTACCATTAGACGATTTTCTTTAGCTTATTATCTATCTCTAAGACTCAAAGAGGTAAATATGGTCTAAAGAAACTTCAAATAACATAAGTTCTTCTTAAACTACATCTATCTATCTATCTATCTATATGCTCACCCAATCCCCATTTTGGGGGTAGCCGACTCAAGACAGAGCAAGAACAGGGAAAACACAAAAACAACATAAAACAACAAATAAACACAGTTAAAAAGCACAAACTCACATACATCCAGGTCACCCATGAGAAGATCCAGAGACCAATCGTTTAATTTCAGCCACATTCAAATGATAAAAGGCGTCATCGTGTTGAAGGGGTTATTATAAATGTGTATAAGCCTATGTGTATATGCCATGTGCACGTGATTGTGCATGCTTGTATGGGTATAGGTTATGCGTATGTGTGGGAATGTGTGTGTGTGTGTGTGTGTTTGTGTGTGTAAGCTGTGTATGGCAAGTCCCCACGTGGTAGTGTGCGGTTAGGTGGTTATTCTGAACCCCCCCCCCCACACACACACACACACACACACACATTCTATGCTAACACATAAATACTGTGGTAAAAATACACCGGGTTGCCCGCGAGCTTTGTTAGATATTTCCAAAAATGAAAGATTAAGTAATTCTGAGTAAAACAAAATCTATAGACATAGGATTGTTTACTTTTTTCAGCTATGGACCATTGAAGTTGACATTTGTGCTTGTTCGTATTTTTTAACCCATTTTCTCTCTAAAAGAAAGGGATTTGGAAGGAAATAAATCATATATGATGATGTATCGTATCAGTTCTTCAAATGGACACCAACAAATAATTTTGTTTTCATTTTCCTGTGGTGAGTAGTGACATATTACAAGTTAACTTTTTGGTAGATTTGTTCATTTATTTATTATTTGTTTTAGTTTTCTCCCTAGACCCCCATTAAACTGTAAAAAAAAAACATCCATCAGATCCCCCTTCTAGATTAATTTGTAAATTTTTCGGTAGAGAAATGTTCCGGCCGAAGGCCGGTTTCTCTTTAGATTACAGGTTCGCTATCGCTCGCCAGGAAAAATCGACACCTAAATGGCACGAAAGGTCTTAAAATTGACAACGAAATAGGGCAAAAGGTATTAAAATCGCCAAACTAATCGGCCGAACGTCACAAAATCCGAAAACTATTGGGGGTTAGCATGATTTGATTTTGCCCCGAGGGGCGAGTTTATTGAGCAGCGCCCCCCATCCTGTGAGGGGACAACCACTAGTAAGGCGATACATACTGCTCAAAGAGCCATTATTCCACTGAAACAACAGCATCGTCGTCTGGTTACATTCATATTTGTGTTTATAAGTCAGGTTGGCATTATTCAGATGTGTTATTATAGTTTCCTCATTTAATTGTCACATGGTCTGTATACAAAAAAAAAAAAAAAAAAAAAAAAAAAAAAAAAGCAAGCAAGCTTGTAGTGACTGAATTATTAATTGACAGGTTGTAAATAATAGCACTACAGAACTAGTGCAATCGTATGAGGAGACTATTCATATTTTCATTACATCAATGATTATTGAGATCATAGTTAGCTGAATACAATTATTACAAAAATAGGCAATGGTATAAATCAACATAATACATAATTTAATACAGGCGGACATAATCATGATCCGGTTCGTTGTGCACTGGGAGCTAAGGTGTCTTGAGATCGCCTCGTACCCATACACAACGAACGTATTATAGTCTGCATGGTTGGTATCTAATTGAATATACTTAGTGGGTATTTCAAGAATGTCAGGGGGTAAGGAAATGTGATTTGTATATTAGAAGACTGTGATTAACGAGACGTGTAACATGTGGAGGGAGGTGGTAGAAAGAGAGGGATCTCGTTGGGGGTGGAAGTTTCGCTCCCAGGAATTTTCGTTCCTGTGGTATTTCAATAATAATAATAAAATAATTATAATAATAATAAGGGGACAACCACTGGTAAGGCAATACATACTGCTCAAAGAGCCATTATTCTACTGTAACAACAGTATCGTCGCCTGGTGTTATTATAGTTTCCTCATTTGATTGCCACATATGCTGTATATACGTGCTCATGAAAAAAAAGAAAAAAAAGTGACTGAATTATTAATTGACAGGTAAATAATAGCACTACAAAACTAGTGCAATCATATGAGGAGGCTATTCATGTTTTCTTACATCAATGGTTATTGAGATCATAGGTAGCTGAATACAATTATTACATACAAGATGTGACTAATATTTCGAACTACATTAATTATTATGCAATAATAGTACCACAAATATATTACAATCATATGAGGGACACTTCACATTCTTCATTACATCAACGGTTATTGAGGTCATAGTTAGCTGAATACAAGAGTCACATACATAATGTGACTAATATTACCAACTACCGAAGTTATAATGGAATTATAGTAATACAAATATTTTACAAAGATTTGTTACATGGTTCAAATTCTTATTACAATAATGGTTATTGAGGGGATAGTTAGCGCAATATGACCAGTGGAGAAGTTTACATGCCGATAGTAATATAATATTTAGTAGGGTGTGTGGTTATGGGAGAGAGGGAGGGGGGTTGTAGGAGGTAGAGGAATGGGTGGGAGAGGGGGGGGGGGGGGGGAGGAGGAGGAGGTAAGGTACTCCAGGGAGGAGGAAAGTGTGAGAGGGGAGGTGTGTGTGTGTGTATGTCCCTTCTTAAACATCCTAGAGGGACCCTACCCGTCGTGACCCAGTCACCAGACCCCAGCCAATGCCTTCTCTATACATAATTATGTATAGAGAAGGCATTGCCCCAGCACCCAAAACACACAGCCACACAGATTCAGATTCATATTCAAATTATTTTATGTCCATAAAATAATATTCGGAGGGAAGGTGCAAGTGGTCCTCCGAGAGGGACAGTGCCGCATATCCGGAGGTACTTGTACATCAAGCCATTAGCCGAAAATATTGAGGACAATACAGCAGTATGGTTAGGGGTTTTGTAGGAGGTAGAGGAATGGGTGGGAGAGGAGGAGGAGTAGGGGGGGGGGGGGGAGGAGGAGGAGGTAAGGTACTCCAGGGAGGAGGAAAGTGTGAGAGGGGAGGTGTGTGTGTGTGTGTATGTGGGTTAGCATGAGGAAGAAGGGTGACCAGAGAAACGGTACATATTTAGCGCATCACCACGGGAGGATGAAGAAAGCTACATAGGAGTTTGTTGTGACCTTTGAAAACATTTGTACCATACTACATCATGCGCTACTCTGATTTATCTCCATTTCTTTTATATCGAGGAATATGTGGGGTACAAAAACACACCCATAAACCCTCTATAGCTATTGTCTTTTGATGACGAGTTGATTATGTGGTTTTGTGTGTTTTGTAATATTCAACTGACCGCCACTGGAATAGGAAGAGCAATACAGTAGAGTTAATGAAGTCACTATGAAGTATTGATACCGCGCTTCATCATAATATTCATAGTTTATTCGCTATCACTTTCTTATAGAAGAAAATTTGGATTTAAAATGACGAAATCACAAAAATACCGTCTGTAAAGGGCCATAGCTAAATAAATAATAAGTCTATAGAACATTTTGCTCTCAGAATGAAATCTAAGAGAGTATCTAACAAAACTCTCAAGAGGGTGGTGACTTCAACGCCAAGACGTCGGCCTGGTTTGTCGACAACCCCGACACAGACAGAGGGCTGGTACTACTAATCCACTCACTCACAGACAACACACAGCTGCATGCACGACCTCCCGAAATCCATCCTTCCGAATCCTCCCTTCCTCGCGAGGACAGAGTCCACCTGGCCAGGCTGAGATGCGGACACCATCCAGCTCTCCTGAGCTATCAGAAGAGACTGGATGACTCCGTTGTCGACGCCTGCCCGGGATGTAACACAGCACCCCATACCATTAAACACATCATAGAAGACTGCATTTCACACAACCACTTACGCCAACAACACAATCTACACTCAATGAGAGCTCTGTGGGAAAGCCCGATCGTGGCCATGGCCTTTCTCAGGGACTCGGGGCTGTTCGGCCAGGCAGCTTAGGGAACAACAACAACAACAACTCTCAAGAGAGAGAGAGAAAGAGAGATGGGGGGGGGGGGGGGCGAGGGTAGAGGGGCGGGCAAGTGTTGTAAACCACGTGCTGTTCCAACATGTTTAGATTTGTACGGGACCAGCGGTATTCTTGTATGCATGGAGGCTGTATGATAGTATGGGGAGGGGGGGGTGCTAATGAATGGCATTCTTCTAGGCCTAGCCAAGCGTATGCTCTCTCTCTCTTATATTACAAGACATGTGTTGCTATAATAGCGTAATATACTTGATCACTATCTTACAAAAAAAAAACACATTCCATTAGACGTTCACCTGTGACCTCACCCATCACAATATAATTTATAGAAGATGTTGAGCCAAATCGGTAACACAAACAAACAGACTGAACCCCACCACTTACCACTATCATCTAGTTCGCCGCCTGTAACTTAATAACATAAACTAAACTAATCTATACTAACCTAACTTAATCTAAAGTAACCTAAACTAAGCTAACCTAAGCTAGGCAAACTTAACATAAACTAAACTACCTAGCATAATCTAACCTAACCTAAACTACCTAACCTAAAATCACCTAACGTAAACTACCTAGCCTAAACTAGCAACCTAACTAAACCTACTCTCACCGAAACTAAGCTACCTAACCTAAACTAACCTAACTTAACCTAACCTATTAAACCTACTCTCACCTAACCTAAACTAACCAATAATAGCCTAACATGACAAAACCTAACATACACTGCAAAGGAAATTGGCAAACTAAAACCTCAGAAATCACCAGGCCCAGATGAAGTATATGCGCAGCTAGAGTATAAAAAGAATGCAGTGATGAATTAAGTTATTCATTAACATGTCTATTTACCAATTCATTGGAACCAGGCTTATTCCAGCATCATGGAAACTCGCAAATGTAGTTCCAATGTTCAAAAAAGGTGATGTCAATAGAGTCAAATTACGGTCCAATTAGTCTCACATCAATAATTTTAATAGGAAAGTTGCAAGAATCAATTATTGCTAGAAAAATTAGAAATCACCTTGACATTTTCAACTTGAATAGAACATAAGAACATAAGAAAATGGGAGTCTGCAGAAAGCCGATTGGCCCACTCAAAGGCAGATCCCTCCCACATCCATCTCAACACGGATTCACCCAGGGGCGCTCTTGCCGTACTAATTTGCTTAGCATATTCTCAAAGGTCTCCGTTAAGACTCCGTCAAGCTCTTCCAAGCACCGGTAGGCTACTTTGGATTCGGCTCTTGTTGCATCCCTTTCCTTAAACAGTATTATCCTCGTGTAACATTCCCCATTCACTTTGTTTCCCTCTTTATCATTTTTATTTCCGTTCCTCGCCCATGTTATCTTTCCCGTCTCTCTTCCTCTGCAGTTGTTGACCCATCACTTTTATTTCCTTCACCAGTGTTTGCTCATGTCCCTCCTTTATCAGTCACTCTTTCTTCCGTCCTCATTATTGTCTTGGGTTCAGTATTTGTGGTTTCATGTGGAATTCTGTTTTAATCTTGCTTCTACTATCTTTCACGCCATTTTGTAGGTCGACTTATTGTACTTGTTGTCTCTGCTTCTCCTTCGCTTCCATCTCTTCCTTTTACTTACATCCTCTACAAAATCCTTCTGTTTTATCCGTTTCCTTTGTATTCTCTTCATCCTTCGCTTCTAACCCTTCCTCTTACATCTCTACCAACTCCTCCTCGTCTACTTATCCTTTCCTTCTTCTCCTCCTCTTCTTCTGTCTCCTCTTTTTCATCTCTTTACTTAATATCCACATGTGTCCTCTTACATTTTCTCTACCAACTCCTCTTCTACCTATCCTCCTCCTCCTCATCATCATCATCATCATCTTCTGGCTTCTCTTCTTCTTCTTCCTCCTCCCCCTCCTCTCCTTAATCTCCACATGTGTACCCGAGAAAGAGCCACTCTGTCACCAATGAGAGCAACCGGATCCCTCATACTAAACACACACACACACACACACACACACACACACACCTACACTAAAGAATGTCCTATATACTACAATTCCCCCAACCTGTCTCTACTGTTTATATCCTTGTTTTGTTCTCTACCGAGGAGTAACCTCCCATTGTAGTAGGCTTTACCTGACCCTACCTGTATGGACTTGTATGCCGCTCCCTCTTTACCCTTTTCAACTCATCACCTGACCCTACCAAAACAGTTTTTGTATGTATGTATGTTTGTGTGCATACGTGAGCGTTTGTGTATACGGACATGTGCACACTTACTGCATGTTCTTATGTTCTTATATATGTATGTATATGTATGCGTATGTATGTGCGTACGTACGTGTATATATGTATGTTCTGTATATGAGTAAGTAAAATAAATGTGTATATGTACTGTATATCACTTACTCTCATGGTTATTTTATGATATTTTATGATAATTTGTGATATTTTATGATAATTTGTATTCTGCACCTGCATCATTATTGTTTATTTTTTATTTGTTGTAAACTGAGCTTACCATCTTCATATCTGTACATCTCATGTTCATCCACTAAATTGTAAAATTTGTATTTTCAGCTATGAGGCTGCCATTCTTTAATAAACCGTTTATTATTATTATTATTATTATTATTATTATTAGTATACACACACGCACACACTTATCTCGTTCAGTTTCAGTTTCAGTTTCAGTTTCTATGGAGCTCGTCCTGGAATCTTTACGACTCTGAACCTCACGATTCTATACAGGACTGGCCATTTGTATCGGCACTAGCTCAGAGAAGAGTGTTGATAGGGGAGAAGGGGTGTTGGAGAGAGAGGAAGCTGTTGGAGTGGCTTTGTTATGTGTGTTTAGTCTGTATACGTCGTCAGGATGTCCCCTGACTGGGTGCGAGCATGTGAAACATGCTAGGACGTACTACCACATTCACATTAGCTATACTCCGTTCAGCATAAACAGTCCGTTGGTAGGGCAGAACTTGACAACACTGTTTTACCCTCGCTATCAGCTGATAAGTTGATAATGGGGGCGAGAAACCATTTGCCCTCTCTCTCTCTCTCTCTCTCTCTCTCTCTCTCTGGGAGATGAAATTGTACTAACTTAATTATTAACGTGATTTTTATATACCCTAAATCTATATATATAATGTCTTAAATGATAAAATAAACTATTGGTCAAAATATTCTGTGTGGCAGACTTTAAAGTGTTTGCTTTTATTGTACGGTTTTCTGTAATCATAATGAATGGGATACTTCTCTATAGTAGAAAATTATCCAGTGTTTCTGATGTTATGACTTTTTTTCCACACCACCATTGAGGTAAAAGTCTAGGTGGGTTTATTTGTATAGAGGTTTCCCCAGTATGTACGGTACTGTATATGAATACATATACAATAGTCGAGTCATGGGTGGAAAGGTTAAGGTGTTAAACCTGTGGGATCAAATGAACCAATTTAAAAATCATTAGGATGTATCATCAGGATGTATTAATCCTGTACAGTAGTACAGGAGTTTAGCAGTACTCTCTTCAGTACAGAGACTAAACGCGCTTGGCTACCGTGACCGTCTGTCTGTCTGTCTGTCTGGATTTCTCTCCGTCTACGCGCTCGGCTACCGTGACCGTCTGTCTGTCTGTCTGTCTGGATTTCTCTCTGTCTATCTGTATATCTGTCTGTCTGCTTGTGTATAGGTCTGTTTGTCTATCTGTCTCTGTCTGTACATCTGACTGTATCTTTGTTTGTCTGTATAGCTCCCTGTTTGTCTGTCTGTCTGTATATCTATGTTTGCTTATCTGTTTGTCTGCATGGTATGCACTTTATATCTGACTGTTTGTATATGTGTATATCTATATGTCTGTTTGTATGTCTGTGTTTGTCTATCAGTATACCTGTCTGTCTGTCTGCAAATATGTCGGTGTGTCTATCTGTATATCTAACTGTCTGTATATTTGTATGTCTGTTTGTCTATCTGTATATGTCTCTGTCTATCTGCCTGTCTGTATGTTTGTCTATATCTATATATTTATGTCTGTCTGTCTATCTGTATATCTGTCTGTCTGTCCATGTCTGTTTATCTGTCTCTGTGTCGGTCTGTCTGTCTGTCTTTAGTTGTATGTCTATCTGTATATTTGTCTGAATATCTGTCTGTCTGTGTGTATATCTGTCTGTCTGTCTGTATATATGCCTGTTTGTCTGTATATATGTCTGTTTGTGTGTATATCTGCCTGTATGCCTGTCTGTATATATGCCTGTTTGTCTGTCTGTATATATGCCTGTTTGTCTGTATGTATATCTGTATATCTTGACCAATATTTTGACCAATAGTTTATTTTATCATTTAAGACATTATATATATAGATTTAGGGTATATAAAAATCACGTTAATAATTAAGTTAGTACAATTTCATCTCCCAGAGAGAGAGAGAGAGAGAGAGAGAGAGAGAGAGAGGGCAAATGGTTTCTCGCCCCCATTATCAACTTATCAGCTGATAGCGAGGGTAAAACAGTGTTGTCAAGTTCTGCCCTACCAACGGACTGTTTATGCTGAACGGATTTTTTTTTTTTTTTATATACCATCCTCACATTTTACGTACCGGTACCAAACTTTTATTCCGTACACCACCTTCTATATTTTTGCTATGTGAGTGAAGGAGACTCAAAGTAAAGCTGCCTGTAACAAGTGTCTCCCCAAAAATTTAAAGTAATATTAAAGTATTTATCCTTTTTATATTAACTATTTATCTCTGTATATTTATATACCGGTACCGGTATGTATCTTTCGGAATTAGAACGGTATGTCCGTGTATATCTCTCCCATACACACATTAGCTACCCTCTTCATATTCTCCTTGGTCACCTAATCCCCCTCCCCCTTTCCCCTTCTCCCCTTCTCCCCTCACCATTACTGAACTATTTGTTTGTGTTGCGTCTCCTCCCGGGATGTCACTGTCTGTGGGAGCGTTTGTACACATGGCTCTACGCTCTTTGGGTTCAGGTTTTGTAATTATGGTGTTTTTGTGTGACGGTTGTATGTATGCCAGTTTTTTGTACCCCTTCTGACCGTTTTGGTGGGGTCAGTACTCAAGGTATTAGTGAGATGGGTCTATAATTGGGCCTTGTAATTGGGGTTGGGTGTGACAGGGATCTGCCTTGTATGGGCCGATCGGCTTTTTGCAGACTCCCATTTTCTTATGTTCTTATGTTCTTATGTATATGAAACAGTAGATAATGACAAGATATTTGATATAGTATACTTAGACTTCAGTAAGGCCTTCGATAGAGGCCCTCGTGAGATATTGATGAGTAAGGTAAACACACATGCAATAGGTGGGTCATTAATAAAGTGGAATAGGTCATGGTTGATTGGTAGGAAACAAAGAGTTAACATAAATGGTATAGAGTCAGATTGGGGTTCAGTAAATAGTGGCATTCCTCAAGGTTCTGTGTTGGGCGTCCTGTTTTTTGTTATTTATATAATTGACCTTGAAGGAGGGTCTTGGGTGGATGTTTATTTAGCTTGATAGAGGTCTAGGGAGGTAACTAATAAAATAATAAAAAGATACATAATGAGCAAATAAATACAGTACACCCCTTTTTTTTTTTTTTTTTTTTTTTTTTTTTTTTTTTTTTTAAAGAGACAATGAACGGAGGAAGGAAAAACACAGATAAAACAAAAAGGTCCATGTGCCTAAAGGCATCCTCCATTCATAAAATGTTTGTAACAACTGGATTTAAACATTTGTAGATTGTAAGTTTGTGGAAAGCAATTCGAGGGAAGTGAATTCCAAAGAGTAGTAGCTCTGGGGATAAATGAATTCTGATAAGCAGAAGTTCTGCATTGTGGAGGAGAAAGTGTAAATTCATGGGCGCTCTCAGCTGCCCTAGTTCTACGGGGAAAGATGTGGAGAGGCGGCACAATTGAAGCAAGTTCCTCGGAACAATTGCTGTGAAAATATCTGTAGAATAATGCAAGGGATGCAACGTTTCTTCGTATGGATAATGTAGGAAGGTCCTGTGTGATTGCAGGGTTATTGATTAATCTAATAGCTTTATTTTGAATTTTGTCCAACTGCCTCAATGCAACCACTCCACTTCCACCCCACAGAGGTGAACAGTAATCCATCTGAGAACGCACATGACTTTTATATATTACGGCCAACTGCTCGTCAGTGAAGAATTCTCGAACTCTGTACAGGAGTCCCAGTTTTTTAGAGGCATTCTTAGCAATGCTTCTAACATAATGTGTCCAGCTCAAGTTAGTTAATGTTACACCGAGAATGTCAATACTAGGGGAAGTGGGAATATTTACATAATTAAAAAAATATATGGGAGTCAGTGAGATTCTGTCGGTTAGAAAATTGAATGTACTTGGTTTTCTGTGCATTAAAGGAAACTAGAGTCTCTTGTCCCCATTCATTAATTCTAGAAAGGTCCTGGTTCAAAGAAATTGCAGTGTTTATTTTTGAATTTATAAGATCGGGTTGGGTGAAAGAATTGGTAAATGTGAAGGAACTGTGGAGTGTGGAGTCATCTGCGTAGGAATGTATTGGATTATGAGTGGTAGATATGAGATCATTGATATGAATGAGGAACAGAGTTGGGGCCAAAACTGATCCCTGGGGAACACCAGCATTTATTTAGTGAAATTGAGAATAAAGGCCATCTACCATTACACATATTTTTCTGTTATGAAAATAAGAAGAAATTAGTGGAACTAATGATGCAAGGCCGTAGTGTGACATCTTCGACAATAAGGATTGATGCCAGACTCTTATCAAATGCCTTTGATATATCCAGTGCTATTGTATGTGTTTCACCATGTTGGTCTGTAGCTTGGTTGATTTGATACGTAAGAAGGCAAAGAATGTCTGCAGTTGATCGACATCGTCTAAAACCATATTGCCTATCACTGATTAATTTATTATTCTCCAGATGCTTAATTATGTGATTATTTAATATAATTTCAAAGACTTTGCCAAGAGTGGAAGTTATAGCTATTGGTCTGTAGTTTGATGGATCTGAAGAGGCACCTTTTTTAGGAACTGGATGGATGTTTGCTTCTTTCCAGGGTACTGGGAAGCATGAGGTATGAGTACACAGACGGAAAAATTTTGCCAATACAGGAGCGAGCACCAAGGAGCAATTCTTAAGTACTATTGGAGGAATTTCATCTGGACCAGGAGCCTTATCTACTGAGAGATTCTGCAAAATAGTTTTGACATGTCTGGTGTGGATCTTAAGTGAGGGAATTTCAGGCGAATTAAAATTAAGTACAGGTACATCTTGATTTATTTCATCTAAGGTTGAGTTGGTGGAGAAAATATCCGCAAGAAGGTTAGCTTTACCTCGTGGGTTACTTACAAGATTGCCAGTCGGAGATTTTAATGGTGGAATGGATGAAGCAGTAGTGAAGTTGGATTTGAATGAGTTAAGAGTAGACCAAAATATTTTGTTATCATTTGGATTATTTAGAAGTTTATTTGCCTGCTTATGGAGAAAGTTTTGATTTAGTTAGGTTTAATACAGTTTTGGCATGATTTCTGATGTTTCTAAAGTAATTAAAGGCTTCATGTGTTTTTGATCTTGTGTATGCATTGTAGGCTATTGCTTTTTGTTCAGTTACTCTAGCACAATTATGGTCAAACCATTTAGGTGAATTAGATCTTTTACTGTACTTTTGATGAGGAATAAAAGTTTCCATTCCAATTTTTACAAAATCTTGTATGTGGCTCAAGGTGGAGTGTGCATCATTAGAAAAGAAAGAGGTCCAGGGAATATCAATAAAGAAACCTTGAAGACCCTCCCAGTCTGCCCTATCGTAATGCCATTTAGTCACCAAAACAGGTTCAGAGTGGGAAGGTGTGGTAGGTGATAGACAGGTGGCCTGTATCAGACAGTGATCAGAAGATCCAAGCGGGGACCTCACTGTAACATCATAATTTTCTGAATTGGTTGTTAAAAATAAGTCCAGTAGGTGGGAATTATGATTAGGATTATCTGGTACACGGGTGGGTTGGTTGACTAGTTGAATGAGATTAAATGAGTCTGCAAATAGCTCACATTCAAGACCAGCATCATCAGTCCTGGCTGAATGAGTGAGCCATTCAACATTATGGACATTAAAATCACCCAACACAGTGATTTCAGAAGAAGCATTTAAGTTGAGGACACTGAGTTGTGAGGACAGAGAATCAAAAAGACTTTGCTCTGGAGGAGTATTTGGGGAACGGTAGATGCAACATATGTTTTTAAATTTACCAGCAGAAATTAATTTGTATATAGAATAATCAAAATAGGGACAATTGAAACTAGTAACCTCCTCCAGGGCAATTTCAGATTTTGCGAAGCAACATACACCACCTTTAGGTCTGAAATTTTGGAGCAGTTGATAACCTGGAAAATTAAATCTAGATGTGTCAGATGTGGATGTTACTTGAGTCTCTGTCAAAAAAAGGAGAGTAGGGGATTCTGCTTGAAGAAATTGGTGTACAGAATTGATGTTAGAGTGAAGTCCCCTTATATTACTAAAGAAAAAGCTGCACTGACAAGCAGCTTTGGGACGTTGCAATGCTCTTGACACAGTCGCATGATGACGACTGGGAGGGCCCTGTGTCAATAACCCAACCCTGCCGGGGGTGGATATCCGAGGGACCACCAGGTTTGCTCTTAACAATTGTACTGCCATATTTATAAGGTAAGTGTATGGTGTTACATGTATGATATGTAGTGGGAAGAGTAGTGTTTTATGGATAGAGGATAGCGATGTAGGGCAATGTCGTGAAGTTGGATGTGTATGTTATATAAAGAGGGTTTTCCTGATACCCCTGATGTGTGAGGCAGAAAGATATGTATCCAGCTACCAAGGCCGGGGAGAGAAAATGGAATTCAGGCTATTCCCTGAGTCTCCCGAAACCTTGGTGGTAGTACTTCCCTGGGCGGGGCTGCCTACCCCTACTACCTACAATATTTACTAACCTGTGCAAAAACATATAATATTTTCCAAAATAATATTAAGACTGGGATTAGATTAGATTGAAATTAATCACGACTACATTAAGTTAGCTTAGGTTAGTTAGATTAGGATTATTTGGTTAGTTGGGTGGAGGTAAATATAGTTTTAGTCGACGTTAGGTTAGGTCTTATAGATATTTGCAAATATAATGTTTTATGGACTATTTTGACATAGATAAAACAATTATTTTCTAGTTAATGCTGTTTTTTTTTTTTTTTTTTTTTTTTTTATGATGCCGGACTAGCTGTTGTCCTACACCCGAAATGACTGTGTGTGTGTGTGTGGTGTGCATGTATATGTGTGTGTGTGTGCGTGTGTGTATGTATGTGTGTGTGCATGGTGTGGTGTGGTGTGCATGTATGTGTGTGTGTGTCGTGTATGAGTGTGTGTGTGCATAGTGTGGTGTGCGTGGTGTGGTGTGGTGTGGTGTGTGTATGTGTGTGCCGTGTGTATGTCCACTTGACATACACAAGTTAGGTGTTGGCCAGGTTAGTATCGTACTGCCTCCTCCTCCATCACACTTGCTATTTATCTTCCCATGCCGTCTTTCGTATTTCCAAGCCCATAATCAGTTCAATCATTTCCGTTTTATAAGTGTATGGTAGCAATTATTTCTCTCTCTCTGTCGTAAACCAAAGTAGACAGTATTTATAGAATTAAATAGCGGTATCATTTTGGTCCTTCATTGAAATATATGCATCCATAACCAATTCCATTGGCTCTTCCATACGAAAATACAACGAAGAAGTAAATAATAAACAATTGTTGTAATTCTCTCTCTCTCTCTCTCTCTCTCTCTCTCTCTCTCTCTCTCTCTCTCGCCGGATACAATTATTTTGAACAGTTAGTGATCTAGGCCTTTTAAAAGACGATAACGCGGAGCTGTCTACACTCCCTCTGACCCTCTCCCTCAACCATTCTTTATTATAAGTTATGTAACGAATTTCCATAGCTGGCACATATTTCAATCATTTCATATTGTTGATTATTATACTTTTAAAGTAACCCATAATTATAAATTACACATATCAAGAGTAAAATAAGTAGAAAGTATTTTTGCGCCTTTTTGTTGTGCTAGTTAATAAACCTTATATTTATGCTTGTAGTCATCTAGTGTATAATAAAGCCATGTATAAACAAAAGAGTTCATGATACACTGTGCATATCCTTGGTGTTGAGTAGGTGGCTCAGGTGAAGGTATTGAGGGATAAGCCACACACACACACACTTGTAATCATAAACAATTCAATCCCCTCGCAGCGCCTGATACCTTACGAATATTGTAGTAATGAATGTTGTTTGCAGAGAGTACACAGATTGGTATTCCCATTTATAGAGGTAACGACATTTATGGTCAAGCTACTGTATATCGTCCATTAAGGGCGGTCACCTGCTTCATTTTCTCTCCTTTTCTCTCTTTTTCTCTCTTTCTCTGGCTTGTATCCATTCGGCCCCATTCAGCCTTGATTTTAAAGACGTTTATTCCCATCCAGGTGTCGATTTATTCCTGGCGAGCGATAGCAAGCCAGCATTGTATGTAGAAATCCGACTTCGCCGGAGAAATTTTTCTATCGAAAAATTTACAAATTTAGCCTGCTGACAAAAACATTACAAAAATATGCTGGCTCACTACCGCTCGCCAGTAAAAAATCGACACCTGGATGGGGATAAACGTCTTAAAACAGTAGGTTGAATGGGGCCGAATGAATACAACCCAGAGAGAGAGGGAGAACGCGAGAACAAAAATGAGGTGGGCCCCCTTAACAGCGCCGCGAAGGGAAGGATTTGTTCATGCATACAAGCAACAGACTCTGCACTATCATACAAGCAACAGACTCTGCACTATCATACAAGCAACAGACTCTGCACTATCATACAAGCAACAGACTCTGCACTATCATACAAGCAACAGACTCTGCACTAGCATACAAGCAACAGACTCTGCACTAGCATACAAGCAACAGACTCTGCACTATCATACAAGCAACAGACTCTGCACTATCATACAAGCAACAGACTCTGCACTATCATACAAGCAACAGACTCTGCACTATCATACAAGCAACAGACTCTGCACTATCATACAAGCAACAGACTCTGCACTATCATACAAGCAACATACTCTGCACTATCATACAAGCAACAGACTCTGCACTATCATACAAGCAACAGACTCTGCACTATCATAAATCAAAGGTATTAAATGTATATATAATCATTGGGTTCATTAATAGTTATTTACCTGTCTATCCTTGTATTATATGGGTTTATTACCACCAATATATCTTGAAATGGGTAGATTATTATGAAAACTGTATGTATCCATTTGGTTACCATTATGTACAAAGGAAATCAAGCAACAACATGATGATAGGATGGGAACCAGGATGTTGTTGTGTTAGCGGACACACGAAGTAATAGAGGAGGCCAGTGTTATATTGTCAAGGGGTGAGGCACTTTGTTAACACCTTAACACAGCTACCCTGCAAACAGTTGTATTATATATTGCCTATACTGTTATTACCATTATCATCTTCATTATCACTGTAATGTATATTTAATGTGTAGGCCTATATATATATACCGGTATATATATATATATATATATATATATATATATATATATATATATATATATATATATATATATATATATATATATATATATATATATATATATATATATATATATATATATATTGTCACGGCCCTACACTGTTGAACCCAAGAGATTAAAATTCAAACACCGGCAACACGCAATCTAACTATGAACAAAATGCAAAAAGGATTGTTGTCACAAATAATGAAGAAGGATGATATCAAACACCACTAATTTTCGTATTAATTGTATCATAATTAACTAGGGTAAACGAACAGGTTGATAAGCACAATAGTTCAGTTAATCAAGGCAATGATCTTTGATATAAAACATCAGAAGAAACACCTGAGTAGCAATGAATAAGAATTGATTAAACACCGAGTGAAAGCTTCGAGTAAATGCACTCGTTACAAGGAATAAACACACTGAGAGAACATTGAAGACAAATTGTTAATCAACACTTAGCACACTGAATATAAACTGTGAATTACACTTAGTACACTGAATATGAACTCTGAATCACAACTCAACCACAGACCAACATACGACACCATATAATGTCACCACGGTGTAACACACAAACACCACCTCACTGATATTTAATCAACATTGATTGACAAGCTACCGTGCTTAGATAATTATCGCCAGATAACGCTCGGACGACGTGTGTACTCAAGAACACGAATCAGTGTCCACTAAACAAACACCTAAACACACACCAACATGATCACATCAACATAGAGCACCATACACACACTTGGGCTCGTTACAAATACATAATATATGATTGCTGTCTCATCTCCCCTCCAAAGGACACCAAACAATGCACTCACCTAAGTGTCTCAACTCACGAAATCAGGAGACAGCAAATCACGAACACACAGGGGGGACCCAGACCGGAGCGAGGGGGCTCTCTCCACCTCCGTCCTCCGCCAAGCTCAGGACAGCACTGATTCTCCACCCTTGTTTAGCGGGGCCCGACTTAAGTCGGCCTAGAGAAGAAAGGACTATGTGGCGAGGCCCGACTTAAGTCTGTGTGAAATTTTTGAGCAATAATGGCTCTGAGAGAGAGACAGCGATGGGAGGAGCGTAGGTCGGCTCATGACCGCTCGGCACAGGTCCCGCGCGACTACTGACGTCTACTCCGCACACACTGCCTCGCTACACAGGGAATTATGTAAGGAAATTACCGTATTTTAGGGATTTTGCACTCGTCTTGCACGATCGTTGCAAGAGAACCCGTGGTCGTAAAAGGATGGTTCTGGTGTCATTGGAAAGCTCCATTATCGTCCTTTCAGGGATACTTAATTGTATTACGCTCTAGCTCTTGTTTATGTATGAAAAAGAGCACGGAAACAAGGTCGTTTAGGGTAAAACCACCCGCTTGCCAGGTAGTAGAAGTTACCGACCTAGCCGCTTCGTGAGTGATATCAGAGTCACACGGACTCCTGATAAGGTCTCCTCCTGTCGTGGGAACTACATTTTCTCACGGCTTCCAAAATGTCAATATACCCCTACACTTTCCCAGGGACTCCGCATGATTGACCATCTGATACCATGCTTGTTTGTCTGGGTAGATTAATGCCTCTTGACTCTCTCTCCTCCCTGCTTCTCAGCTACACCTCACAATATATATATATATATATCTCACAATTACATGTGAGTTACATGATTAAATGTTTAGGACTCAGCCAGGATTCAAACATTTCCGAATCCATGTTCGCATCGCGGCTCCTAACCTAAGCATATTCTATTCATGTAACTCATAGTTGTGAGATATTCTACATATACAGTAAATGTTATCTCCATGCTTTGCCAGGGGAAGGAATTTAAATTAAATAAATTCGTACCGAGCTGTGTGAGGTTAACGGTAAAAATCCCTTGTAGTGTACTCTGAAACATGGGTCCCACGACTTTGTATGGAATTAACTTTACCCTAGTAGAATTTCCCTTCTCCTATATGTATGGGAAAAGGTTAGTTATCTTTTATCACACCGTGGTCGAGTGAATTAAGGAGAATAGCTCACTCAAGTTTCTCCCTATTTTTGTCACTCTTCAAAGTATGTTAATTTGACAAATAATGCATATGTGTTTTTGTTTGATATAATTTTTACTCTAAAATAGTAAACAAAGCCATACAAGATATTTCGATTTTAAAGGTTTCTAGGTTTCTTGGTAGTGTGAGAGGGCTCCCGGGTGAAACACACCTCAGGTCAGGTGAAGGTATTGAGGGATAAGCCTTTACAGCGTAGTTAATTTCTACTTTTCCTATTTTCTGAAGTGTAGAGAGGGGAGAAGGGGTGTTGGAGAAGAGGAAGCTGTTGGAGTGGCTTTGTTGTGTGTGTTATTTGTCTGTATATGTCGTCAAGTGTCCCCTGACTGGGTGCAAGCATGTGAAACATGCTAAGACGTACTACTACACCCACTAAATGTCCGCCTTGGCTGGAATCGAACCCAGGTCAAGCGTGCTCTCCACTCGACCGCAGCGGCTCTGCTTGGCCCTTTAAGACAGGATTTTAACCCGATAAGTGCAATAAGCCTCACGGAAGTATGTGTATAGCGAATGTGATAGGCCTCACAGAAGCAAGACCCTGAAAAAACTTCAAAAACACCCCAGGGGCTCTCAAAACAAAGGAATATGTTATTAAGTGAGATAATTCCCTTCTAGTACTTCCTACCACTCATCCATATGTTTCTCAACCCCTCCCTTCCCCACCATTTCCCCCCCTCTCCCCCCCCCTCCTTAATTATCACCTATTTGTCCTCTTATTTTCATCATTTATCATTTATTTTCTGTGCGAATTTCTCTCACCCGGTTTCGTACACACAATTGAGTCACTTAGAGACTTTATGCAACACCGAGATCTCTTCTGCAGCGGTCAGTGTGTTGCTAGACGTTGCTAGGGGAGGATGTGTCTCTCTCAGCCTGCAGCACCAATATACGACCGGGTGGCGAAAATTTACGTTTTTCACCATCCAAATGCTTCTCCCACTGGTTTTATCGCTCGTCAAGGTTCATATATTCATCATATAAGTAAAATAAATGCACATGGAAAAAAATAATGTTTATATCGTAAATATAACGAGTTCTGTCAGAATTGAAGGTATTTAATTCGTATATAACTACGTTCGTCACAGGCCATTCTCGTGCTTGGGGATAATGACTTCATCACCGAACGCTCTCAGTATATACAAAGGCCATTCTTAGAAAACATTGGATGTGGTAAAAACACTAATTTATGCTACACACAGTGATCAATTTTCCACTAATCAGTCCACTGCTAAATTACATTTTATTCTATGTATGACACCAGATTTACCCCCACTCAAAACTGTTGTACCCACCCACATGCTAATAATACCTAATAATACCTCTTCAACAGAAAAAGAGACAGCCAGCTTGGTCACAGGGTTACGAAAACAAAAGACAAATCACCGCTAGATTCATTCTCAAAAATTGATAGAATGTCACTTGATTGTTAATTTATGCCATAAATCGCTAGAATAACACCATAATCTCTCTACAGTCGTTTCATATGGCTAAAATTCTAAAATATCGCTAGGTGTATGAAAATGCTGCTAGATTAAAGTGAATACCTCTAGACCTAGCGGTAAGTTAGCTATATTGTCATCACTGTTCGATCACGCGATTAGCCCTTCCTAGGACTTTGTTTTACGACTAGTCGACTACGAGGATATCTTTGTAATGTAGTGTCCCGCAAACTTAGCATATCGACGTCATCTTGACTCTTCTACTCACGCTGTATATCATAATATATTGCTGTTTGTACACTTCATTACTAAGCTTATGCTTCTAATATAATTATACTATCTCTTTCTATATCACTGTCTATCTATCTAACTGCAATGAGTGTTTGACTACTACATTGGAAAGAGAGGCTGGAAATCAAGATGACGCCCAGTATGCACGCAGCCGTGCATACAGCACCATCTGCAGACCTGCCCATTTGTGGCCATTCCCTCTATTCTATTTCAATGTATTTTTACTTGAATATATTGTATAACCTAACCTAACCTGACTTGACTAATGTAATAAAATTAAGTAAAAATACATCGAAATGGCGTGAATGTAGCAGCATCTTGGCTGCGGCCATAATTTTTCGGACTGACTCCATGGTGATAATACGTTATTATGTAGGTACTCTTTCGTCCTAAAATGACGTCACTGTTCACCCCCCCCCCCCAAAAAAAAAACACGAATTGCATAAATTTAAGTATATAAGGAACTCAGCCTCCGAATATTGTATATAAGGGTATGTTGCACAATGCTAATGATTCTGGGGATATCTGATAAAGGTTAGCTATGCTCTTTAACCCCTACTGTACCAGAGGGTATTATTATAAATGTAACCTCCAGTACCAGGCATTGTGGCCAAAATGGCTTCAGAGTCGAGAGAGAGAGCAACTTCTCACCCCGAAATTTGAACGAGTACTGAACCTGGAACCAGCTTGCCTGTGGGACCTTATATACACTTTAAGAAGTGTTGCCAAGGACTCAAAGCAGTGTTTACAAGTCATGGTGCCAGGTACTGCTTGGTACAAGGACCGCATAATACGGACGTATGTCTATGTCGTACGTCGCTGGTACTGGCGAGTGACTTTTTATTACTGTCGACCAACGTACGTCGCTGGTATAGTGAGGGTTAAAGCGTGAAAACTGCGATGACATTCTCATTGACTGCGGTTCGAATACTTAGGCATATATATATATATATATATATATACCGGTATATATATATATATATATATATATATATATAACTTTTCTATTTCCTCTTGTTTATAGCACTAAAATTGTGTTCTAAATGTGTTGGTTGTCTTCTGCTTTGGTGAAAATGTGCACTCCTAAAAACAATAATATTGGCTTAAAGGTATGAACATTGTGAAAGGTAAATGTCCATAATAATATGAACATTGTTAGTACTAAGTCCATCTAGTAATATACTGTATGTATGCAGGTAAATCAATATCAATTAACCCATTGAGTATACAGGAATTATATACCTGTTTTATACCCTTTATATTTCACAGTATCTTCCTTCCTTCACAGTGTACGATCAATTGGTCCACAAGGTAAATTATATATGATCAATTAAGAAGGGGGTAACCCTTCTTAATTGATCATATATAATTTACCTTGTGGACCAATTGATCGTACACTGTAAACAAAACGATGGGTATGAAAAGGGTAAATATATGTGTCCATAATAATCTAGCCATTTAACCCCTTCAGCCCCATGACGCCTTTTTACCTTAGATTTTGGCTAAAATTAGATGCTTTTACGTAGTTTAAAAAGGACCTATGTTACTAAGAGGGTTTTTTGAGATCGTATTTACCCATTTGAGTCGTATAGGTAGATTATAAACTAGAGATAATCGTCTAATGGTAACCAGAATATGATGGAAATATGTCATGGTCCTGAAGGGTTTAAGGGAGCCCACCTCGCTTTTTTCCTCTTTCTCTCCCTCTCTCTTTGGCTTGTATCCATTCGGCCCCATTTAGCCTACTGTTTTAAGACGTTTACCCCCATCCAGGTGTCAATATTTTCTGGTGAGCGGTAGCGAGCCAGCATATATAGATATTTTTGTTTTGACAGCAAGCTAAATTTGTACATTTTTCGATAGAAAAATGTCTCCGGCGAAGCCAGATTTCTCCATACAATGCTGGCTCGCTATCGCTCGCCAGAAAGAAATCGGCACCTGGATGGGGATAAACGTCTTGAAACAGTTGGCTGAATGGGGCCGAATGGATACAAGCCAGGGAAAGAGAGGAAAGGAGAGAGAGAGAAAAAAAAGCCGATGACCCCCCTTAAAGGTATATTAGAGGTAATAAACCCATCCAATATAAGAATAGAAAGGTAAATCACTGTCAGTATACCCATTGATCATATACTGTATACCCTTTTCACACCCTTGGATTTTGACAGTGTTTGTGTGTACAGTATATGAGAAAATGAGTCATGTGTAAGTGTAAAGTAACCACTTATGTACGTGTGTGTGTAAACCAGCAAATCGTGTGTGTGTGTGTGTGTGTGTGTGTGAACTAATATATGAGTCATGTAAGCATAGAGTATCCAATAGTGTGTATGTACGTATTTAATAGTAGGTCGTATGTGCACATGAGTCATATTTAAGGGCATGACAACCAACGATATGTAAGGTGTACGTACATCTGAGTATGTGGCTGTGTATGTGTGTGTGTGTGTGTGTGTGTGTGCCTGTCATCTCGAGGAAGGAAATACCACAGTCTGGCAGAGAGAGAGAGAGGTGGTGGCGGGTGTGTGGGGGGGGGGGGGGGTATTATAGCCAGGAGAGATTGGCAACGAGAAATAAGAAATTATGTGGATGGTGAGAGAGATGTAGAGCATGGGAGAAGAGACGTTAGAAAGATAGATGACATGGTAGACAGCAAGATGACATGGTAGAAAGGAAGATGACATGGTGGAAAGGTAGATGACATGGTAGAAAGCAAGATGACATGGTAGAAAGGAAGATGACATGGTGGAAAGGTAGATGACATGGTAGAAAGCAAGATGACATGGTAGAAAAGAAGATGACATGGTGGAAAGGTAGATGACATGGTAGAAAGCAAGATGACATGGTAGAAAGGAAGATGACATGGTGGAAAGGTAGATGACATGGTAGAAAGCAAGATGACATGGTAGAAAGGAAGATGACATGGTGGAAAAGTAGATGACATGGTAGAAAGCAAGATGACATGGTAGAAAGGAAGATGACATGGTGGAAAGGTAGATGACATGGTTGAAAGGAAGATAACATGGTAGAAAAGTAGATGACATGGTTGAAAGGTAGATGACATGGTAGAAAGGTAGATGACATATGGTTGAAAGGTAGATGACATGGTAGAAAGGGAAAAGATATGGTAGAAAGCAAGATGACATGGTAGACATCAAGATGACATGGTAGAAAGGTAGATGACATGGTAGAAAGGGAAAAGATATGGTAGAAAGCAAGATGACATGGTAGACAGCAAGATGACATGGTAGAAAGGTAGATGACATGGTAGAAAGGAAGATTACTTGGTAGAAAGGGAGATGAGATGACAAAGGGTATAGATGAAGAAGAAGAGAAGATAACGCGGGAGAAATAAAACATGGATGTATGAGAGAGAGAGAGAGAGACAAACCTTTACATGTGGGTGAGCTAATCTTCCTGTTACGATTTCCTCTTTTTTCTGTTTTTTTAGACTAGGGTGGCTGTACAACCTTACGAATTATATATATATATATATATATTTTTTTTTTTTTTTTCCTACTGGTTCGCCTGGAGAGCAAGCAGCACGGTGCAATGGTGTAACAAGCCGTTCAGGATACGAGGACGATGACGTAATGGTTCCTTTTTGTGTGGCTGGTAGCAGTAAGGGGAAGGAAGGTACTCGCTTTTTATCCCTTATGTTTAGCCCCATTAGTTTGACGATTTTAAGAACTTTTGCCCCATTTCTGTCAATTTTAAGACCTTTCCTGCCATTTAGGTGTCGATATTTTTCCTGGCGAGCGATAGCGAGCCTGTAATTTAAGAGGAAGATCGAAAAAATATAAAAAAACAATATCTTGAGGGGGTGTCTATGGAGTGCTCTTATAAGTTTGATGGAGGTCTAGCGAGGAAACTATAAAATACATATATAAATAAATAGTCCAAAAGTAACCACTACCCCCTTAAGGGGACGTATTTAGTTTGTTCCCTACGTTTTCATCAAGCTTAAAATTACCCCCCCCCCCCCCCTAGACCCCCTTTCAAGATAAATTTGTAAATTTTTCGGTAGAAAAATGTCCCGGCCGGAGGCCGGTTGCTCTTAAATTACAGGCTCGCTATCGCTCGCCAGGAAAAAATCGACATCTAAATGGGACGAAAGGTCTTAAAAGTGACATAAATGGGGTGACACTTCTTAAAATCGCCAAACTAATGGGGCGAACGTCTTAACATTTCAAAAGCAATGGGGCTAAACATGAGGGAGAAAGGGGCAAAGAAAAAAATCCCTCAAGTGGAAATCTCCCCTTAACCCCTCCACTACGCTGTAAATATTCAGTGTACAATATAGAACACCAAACTGTAACAACAACAACAACAACAACACGTATAATACAGTAAGGGTGTCGTAATAGCTTTTGTGTTTGTAATTTGATCAGTTTTTCCAGATTTTGTGAACACCTATAGATATTGGAGATCATTAACCCGTACAGTACCAGTGACGTCATCGTATTCTGGCAACTATTCGACGATGTTGTTATTCAGCTCAGGAAGGACCTCTAGCCATAATAAGGCTTCACATTTTCTCAACCAACCCTTTTAGCGACCACAGATCCTTCCTAAGCTGCACACTATCGTATACATATAGCTATAGTATGATTGGCAATACACGTCGCTGGTACTCAAAGCTTCAAGCCATCTTAACCAAACCATTTAGCGACCACAGATCCTTCCTAAGCTGCACACTATCGTATACATATAGCTATAGTATGATTGGCAATACACGTCACTTGTACTCAAAGCCATCTTAACCAAACCATTTAACAACGACCACAGATCCTTCCTAAGCTGCACACTATCGTATACATATAGCTATAGTATGATTGGCAATACACGTCGCTGGTACTCAAAGCCATCTTAACCAAACCTTTCAACGACCACAGATCCTTCCTAAGCTGCACACTATCGTATACATATAGCTATAGTATGATTGGCAATACACGTCGCTGGTACTCAAAGCTTCAAACCATCTTAACCAAACCATTCAACGACCACAGATCCTTCCTAAGCTGCACACTATCGTATACATATAGCTATAGTATGATTGGCAATACACGTCGCTGGTACTCAAAGCTTCAAGCCATCTTAACCAAACCTTTCAACGACCACAGATCCTTCCTAAGCTGCACACTATCGTATACATATAGCTATAGTATGATTGGCAATACACGTCGCTGGTACTCAAAGCTTCAAGCCATCTTAACCAAACCTTTTAGCGACCACAGATCCTTCTTAAGCTTCACACTATCGTATACATATAGCTATAGTATGATTGGCAATACACGTCGCTGGTACTCAAAGCTTCAAGCCATCTTAACCAAACCATTTAACGACCACAGATCCTTCCTAAGCTGCACACTATCGTATACATATAGCTATAGTATGATTGGCAATACACGTCGCTGGTACTCAAAGCCATCTTAACCAAACCATTTAACAACGACCACAGATCCTTCCTAAGCTGCACACTATCGTATACATATAGCTATAGTATGATTGGCAATACACGTCGCTGGTACTCAAAGCCATCTTAACCAAACCTTTCAACGACCACAGATCCTTCCTAAGCTGCACACTATCGTATACATATAGCTATAGTATGATTGGCAATACACGTCGCTGGTACTCAAAGCTTCAAGCCATCTTAACCAAACCTTTCAACGACCACAGATCCTTCCTAAGCTGCACACTATCGTATACATATAGCTATAGTATGATTGGCAATACACGTCGCTGGTACTCAAAGCTTCAAACCATCTTAACCAAACCATTCAACGACCACAGATCCTTCCTAAGCTGCACACTATCGTATACATATAGCTATAGTATGATTGGCAATACACGTCGCTGGTACTCAAAGCTTCAAGCCATCTTAACCAAACCTTTCAACGACCACAGATCCTTCCTAAGCTGCACACTATCGTATACATATAGCTATAGTATGATTGGCAATACACGTCGCTGGTACTCAAAGCTTCAAGCCATCTTAACCAAACCTTTTAGCGACCACAGATCCTTCCTAAGCTGCACACTATCGTATACATATAGCTATAGTATGATTGGCAATACACGTCGCTGGTACTCAAAGCTTCAAGCCATCTTAACCAAACCATTTAACGACCACAGATCCTTCCTAAGCTGCACACTATCGTATACATATAGCTATAGTATGAATGGCAATACACGTCGCTGGTACTCAAAGCCATCTTAACCAAACCATTTAACAACGACCACAGATCCTTCCTAAGCTGCACACTATCGTATACATATAGCTATAGTATGATTGGCAATACACGTCGCTGGTACTCAAAGCCATCTTAACCAAACCTTTCAACGACCACAGATCCTTCCTAAGCTGCACACTATCGTATACATATAGCTATAGTATGATTGGCAATACACGTCGCTGGTACTCAAAGCTTCAAGCCATCTTAACCAAACCTTTCAACGACCACAGATCCTTCCTAAGCTGCACACTATCGTATACATATAGCTATAGTATGATTGGCAATACACGTCGCTGGTACTCAAAGCTTCAAGCCATCTTAACCAAACCTTTCAACGACCACAGATCCTTCCTAAGCTGCACACTATCGTATACATATAGCTATAGTATGATTGGCAATACACGTCGCTGGTACTCAAAGCCATCTTAACCAAACCATTTAACAACGACCACAGATCCTTCCTAAGCTGCACACTATCGTATACATATAGCTATAGTATGATTGGCAATACACGTCGCTGGTACTCAAAGCCATCTTAACCAAACCATTTAACGACCACAGATCCTTCCTAAGCTGCACACTATCGTATACATATAGCTATAGTATGATTGGCAATACACGTCGCTGGTACTCAAACCCATCTTAACCAAGCCATTTAACGACGACCACAGATCCTTCCTAAGCTGCACACTATCGTATACATATAGCTATAGTATGATTGGCAATACACGTCGCTGGTACTCAAAGCTTCAAGCCATCTTAACCAAACCTTTCAACGACCACAGATCCTTCCTAAGCTGCACACTATCGTATACATATAGCTATAGTATGATTGGCAATACACGTCGCTGGTACTCAAAGCTTCAAGCCATCTTAACCAAACCATTTATCAACGACCACAGATCCTTCCTAAGCTGCACACTATCGTATACATATAGCTATAGTATGATTGGCAATACACGTCGCTGGTACTCAAAGCTTCAAGCCATCTTAACCAAACCTTTTAACGACCACAGATCCTTCCTAAGCTGCACACTATCGTATACATATAGCTATAGTATGATTGGCAATACACGTCGCTGGTACTCAAAGCTTCAAGCCATCTTAACCAAACCTTTCAACGACCACAGATCCTTCCTAAGCTGCACACTATCGTATACATATAGCTATAGTATGATTGGCAATACACGTCGCTGGTACTCAAAGCTTCAAGCCATCTTAACCAAACCTTTTAGCGACCACAGATCCTTCCTAAGCTGCACACTATCGTATACATATAGCTATAGTATGATTGGCAATACACGTCGCTGGTACTCAAAGCCATCTTAACCAAACTATTTAACGACCACAGATCCTTCCTAAGCTGCACACTATCGTATACATATAGCTATAGTATGATTGGCAATACACGTCGCTGGTACTCAAAGCTTCAAGCCATCTTAACCTAACCTTTCAACGACCACAGATCCTTCCTAAGCTGCACACTATCGTATACATATAGCTATAGTATGATTGGCAATACACGTCGCTGGTACTCAAAGCCATCTTAACCAAACCATTTAATAACGACCACAGATCCTTCCTAAGCTGTACACTATCGTATACATATAGCTATAGTATGATTGGCAATACACGTCGCTGGTACTCAAAGCTTCAAGCCATCTTAACCAAACCATTTAACAACGACCACAGATCCTTCCTAAGCTGCACACTATCGTATACATATAGCTATAGTATGATTGGCAATACACGTCGCTGGTACTCAAAGCTTCAAGCCATCTTAACCAAACCTTTCAACGACCACAGATCCTTCCTAAGCTGCACACTATCGTATACATATAGCTATAGTATGATTGGCAATACACGTCGCTGGTACTCAAAGCCATCTTAACCAAACCTTTCAACGACCACAGATCCTTCCTAAGCTGCACACTATCGTATACATATAGCTATAGTATGATTGGCAATACACGTCGCTGGTACTCAAAGCCATCTTAACCAAACCTTTTAACGACCACAGATCCTTCCTAAGCTGCACACTATCGTATACATATAGCTATAGTATGATTGGCAATACACGTCGCTGGTACTCAAAGCTTCAAGCCATCTTAACCAAACCTTTCAACGACCACAGATCCTTCCTAAGCTGCACACTATCGTATACATATAGCTATAGTATGATTGGCAATACACGTCGCTGGTACTCAAAGCTTCAAGCCATCTTAACCAAACCTTTCAACGACCACAGATCCTTCCTAAGCTGCACACTATCGTATACATATAGCTATAGTATGATTGGCAATACACGTCGCTGGTACTCAAAGCTTCAAGCCATCTTAACCTAACCTTTCAACGACCACAGATCCTTCCTAAGCTGCACACTATCGTATACATATAGCTATAGTATGATTGGCAATACACGTCGCTGGTACTCAAAGCCATCTTAACCAAACCTTTTACCAACGACCAAGATCCTTCCTAAGCTGCACACTATCGTATACATATAGCTATAGTATGATTGGCAATACACGTCGCTGGTACTCAAAGCCATCTTAACCAAACCTTTTCAACGACCACAGATCCTTCCTAAGCTGCACACTATCGTATACATATAGCTATAGTATGATTGGCAATACACGTCGCTGGTACTCAAAGCTTCAAGCCATCTTAACCAAACCTTCAACGACCACAGATCCTTCCTAAGCTGCACACTATCGTATACATATAGCTATAGTATGATTGGCAATACACGTCGCTGGTACTCAAAGCTTCAAGCCATCTTAACCAAACCTTTCAACGACCACAGATCCTTCCTAAGCTGCACACTATCGTATACATATAGCTATAGTATGATTGGCAATACACGTCGCTGGTACTCAAAGCTTCAAGCCATCTTAACCAAACCTTTCAACAACGACCACAGATCCTTCCTAAGCTGCACACTATCGTATACATATAGCTATAGTATGATTGGCAATACACGTCGCTGGTACTCAAAGCTTCAAGCCATCTTAACCAAACCTTTCAACGACCACAGATCCTTCCTAAGCTGCACACTATCGTATACATATAGCTATAGTATGATTGGCAATACACGTCGCTGGTACTCAAAGCTTCAAACCATCTTAACCAAACCTTTCAACCACCACAGATCCTTCCTAAGCTGTACACTATCGTATACATATAGCTATAGTATGATTGGCAATACACGTCGCTGGTACTCAAAGCCATCTTAACACATATAGCTATAGTATGATTGGCAATACACGTCGCTGGTACTCAAAGCCATCTTAACCAAACCATTTGCTTCAAGCCATCTTAACCAACCCTTTTAGCGACCACAGATCCTTCCTAAGCTGCACACTATCTTATACATATAGCTATAGTATGATTGGCAATACACGTCGCTGGTACTCAAAGCCATCTTAACCAAACCATTTAACGACCACAGATCCTTCCTAAGCTGCACACTATCGTATACATATAGCTATAGTATGAGGCTGGTACTCAAAGGGTTAAGGGCAGATCTCCACTTGAGGGATTTTTTTCTTGACCCCTTTCTCCCTCATGTTTAGCCCCCATTGCTTTTGATATTATAAAACGTTTGCCCCATTAGTTTAGCGATTTTAAGAGCTTTCACCCCATATTAAGACCTTTCGTGCCATTTAGGTGTCGATTTTTTCCTGGCGAGCGAAAGCAAGCCTGTAATTTAAGAGGAACCGGCCTTCGGCCGGGAAATTTTTCTACCGAAAAATGTACAAATTTATTTTGAAAGGGACTCAAGGGGGACTTAATTTTAAGCTTGATGGAGATCTAGGGAACAAACTAAATACCTCCCCTTAATGGGTTCTATACTATAGTCTATTCATTGTATTTAGGTAAACATCTTGACCACTAACCTCTATAATGCTAAAACGACTGGAGTAATTGAAGTAATATGTCTACCATTTGGGAAGAGGCAGCCAGGGAATAGGTGTGGACATTTACAGCTCATTTGCTCTAGACCTTTTTGAGTTACAGAGGTTAAGGGTCGCGATTTCTGCCCTCCCTGCCTATAACGAATTCACTATAAATGCCAAAACAATGAAGCTTTCTATAATGGGTTCAAAGTAACATGCTTAAGGGGAGGTTTTTAGTTTGTTCCCTAGACCTCCATCAAGCTTAAAATGTCACCCCCCAGATCCCCTTTCAAGATAAATTTGTACATTTTTCGGTAGAAAAATGTCCCGGCTGAAGGCCGGTTCCTCTTAAATTGCCGGCTCGCTTTCGCTCGCCAGGAAAAAATCGACACCTAAATGGCACAAACGGTCTTAAAATTTACAGAAATGGGGCGAAAGGTCTTTAAATCGCCAAAGTAATGGGGCGAACGTCTTATAATATAAAAACAAACGGGGCTAATCATGTGGGAGAAATGGGGTCAAGAATAAAGTCCCTCAAGTGGATATCTCCCCTTCTGAACCGGCGACGTCTCTTGTATTTGTATTGCTACTATTAGACGATTGGATTCAGTATGCAAAAACCAGCAATTAACAGAATTAGAACCATCTCGCTGAACCCTTTTTACTGCCACAGATCCTTCTTAAACTGCACAGAATCGTCTAAATATGGCTAGACTGAAACTAAGAGGACGTCGCCGGTACAGAAGGGGTTAAAGTGTGTACCGAGTTTGTTGATCACGTGTTCTTTTATGCACACACAATATTTACAGTGCACAGGGAGTTTTTTTTTTTTTTTTTTTTTTTTTTTTTTTTTTCTAAACTTTAACGATTGTATGCAGCTAAATAAAGGCTCTAGGTTATTCGGAGGGTTTCTTGAGTTCATATTATATACCCCTTTCAGTCCTAGAGGTTGATATTATTAGCTAAAGCAAATCGTCAACTGGTATTCAGAATCGGAGGAACATTACGCCATCGTGCTGAAGGGGTTAAGGGGAGAAGGGTCGTTTTTCTGGTCCCCCTTCTTCCTCATGTTAAGCCCTCTTTAGTTGTCATATTTTAAGATGTTTGCCACATTTGTTTGTCGATTTTAGAACCTTTCATCCCATTTGTATATCAATATCAAGACTTTTCCTGCCATTTAGGTGTCGATTTTTTCCTGGCGAGCGATAGCGAGCCTGTATTTTTAAGAGAAACCGGCCTCCGTTCCGGGACATTTTTCTGTCGAAAAATGTACAAAATTATCTTGAAGGCGGGTATAGGGAATGTTTTTCTTAAGCTTGATGAAAGTCTAGCGAGGAAACTAAAATAATAAATAAAATTAATATATAGATAAATAGACCCCCAAAACTAACCACTGTCCCCTTATCACACGAGAGCTTTTATAGTCAACATTCGATGATCAAAAAAAATCTGGCAACATTTCTGGAATATTTTGGACTTGTATCGGAAACTAGACTGATGCTAGATGAATTTAGTTGACCGAAATATTCTAAATGTTGACCTTATAAGCTGCCAGACCAGTGTTGAGGATAAATGTTGAGAGATAAAGCGCTCGTGTGATACCAGCCTTAAGGGGAGATGGTTCACTTTTTTGGGCGATTTTTGCATGTATTCGTTATTTTTCTAGTTTCCTCCCTAGACCTCCATCAAATTTTAAAAAACGTCCATTAGATCCCCCTTCTAGATTAATTTGTACATTTTTCGGTAGAACAAATTTCCGGCCAAAGGCCGATTCTTCCAACATTACAGGCTCACTATCGTTCGCCAGGGAAAAAATCGACACCTAAATAGCACGAAAGGTCTAAATATTGACGATGAAATGGGGCGAAAGGTCTTAAAATCGACTAACTAATGTGGCAAACATCTTAACACTAATGGGGCTAAACATGAGGGAGAAAGTGGTCCAGAAAAACGGTCTGCCTCCCCTTAAGCGCCTTTGTTATATAGTTTTAGGAAGAAGTTGTGAGAGTTGGAGGGGTAATTGATTTGATTTTGCCCCGAGGGGCGAGTTTATTGAGCAGCGCCCCCCATCCTGTGAGGGGACAACCACTAGTAAGGCGATACATACTGCTCAAAGAGCCATTATTCCACTGAAACAACAGCATCGTCGTCTGGTTACATTCATATTTGTGTTTATAAGTCAGGTTGGCATTATTCAGATGTGTTATTATAGTTTCCTCATTTAATTGTCACATGGTTTGTATATAAAAAAAAAAAAAAAAAAAAAAAAAAAAAGCAAGCAAGCTTGTAGTGACTGAATTATTAATTGACAGGTTGTAAATAATAGCACTACAGAACTAGTGCAATCGTATGAGGAGACTATTCATATTTTCATTACATCAATGATTATTGAGATCATAGTTAGCTGAATACAATTATTACAAAAATAGGCAATGGTATAAATCAACATAATACATAATTTAATACAGGCGGACATAATCATGATCCGGTCCGTTGTGCACTGGGAGCTAAGGTGTCTTGAGATCGCCTCGTACCCATACACAACGAACGTATTATAGTCTGCATGGTTGGTATCTAATTGAATATACTTAGTGGGTATTTCAAGAATGTCAGGGGGTAAGGAAATGTGATTTGTATATTAGAAGACTGTGATTAACGAGACGTGTAACATGTGGAGGGAGGTGATAGAAAGAGAGGGATCTCGTTGGGGGTGGAAGTTTCGCTCCCAGGAATTTTCGTTCCTGTGGTATTTCAATAATAATAATAAAATAATAATAATAATAACTAGAGACATTTACTCGGGATAATTTGAAAATTTCAGAAATTCTAGTTATATTACATTGTAAAATTTGCAAAACAAACAAATCAAAACTCTTTAGGAATTGCAGCATTGTTCTACCATTGTTTGACTATGTAGCAACGTGCTAGCGACTTTTGAGAAAGGATCTAGCGGTGTTTTGGGATAACACTTACTGTAGGCAGTGTTGCCAGTTGTATCGCTAGATATTACCGCTAGATGTAGAGCTATTTACTTCAATTTAGCATCCATTTTTTCATATCTAGAGATTTACTAGGGATAATTTAAAAATTTCAGACATTCTAGTCATATTACATTGTCAAATTTGCAAAACAAACAAACCAAAACTCTTTAGAAATTGCAGCATTATTCTAACATTGTTTGACTATGTAGCAACATGCTAGCGACTTTTGAGAAAGGATCTAGCGGTATTTTGTGGAGACTACTGGGAGGGTGGGAGGGAGGTGGTGGTTGCAGTGGTGCCAGTTGTAAAGCTACATATTACCGCTAAATGTAGAGCTATTTACTTCAATCTAGCAGCCATTTCTTTTATATCTAGAGACATTTACTAGGGATAATTTGAAAATTTCAGACATTCTAGTCATACTACAGTAAAATTGGCAAAACAAACAAACCAAAACTATTTAGAAATTGCAGCATTATCCTAACATTGTTTGGCTATGTAGCAACATGCTAGCGACTTTTGAGAAAGGATCTAGCGGTATTTCGTGGTAACACTTTAGGAGGGTTAAAATACGAGTCACACGGGCAATTGCCAAAACTTTAAAGGTCCATATCATTGTTATTAAACTAAGCATTTGGCAAAGGGAGTAATTGTTAAAAACCTTAGCCAATACTCTGTCATTCACCAAAAATAAATTTGAATTTATCATTATTATTTGGTAGGGTAGGTATGTATTGGTAGGTTGGCTAAATAATTGCTGGAATTCGTAGGGACTCGAACGGTTTTGAGAGAGTTCAATAAAAAAACAAAAGTTAGGACTGAATATAAAGAGATTATGTTATTAAGCAAAACTGGGGGATGCGTGGAAGCCTATAGACTGTAGACGGTAAACTTTGTGTGTGGTAGCGAATTCGGTTTTAAAGTAATTTAAGAATAGACAGTTTTCAATGCTGCGGCCAAACTATTCCACCCATTTATATTTTTTTGGTATCAAAACGTTCGGAATCGCGAGCCTCACCCAACTACGCAAGCATGGCTCTGATCATCGGCGTAGTTTTCAAGATGTGGAATTTTAAGTGGAATTCGAGGTTTTTTCAAGATTGCCGGAAAAAAACCCCACGTGCAAAAGCAAAACCTTCTCTATAAAATTTGCGGAGCATTAGTAGGGGAGTGCGTATGCCAAAGCCCAGTCGTTTCCTGTGAGTGGGAGAGACGGTATTTAGGCGTCAAGTTTTTCGGGAAATCGGTTGCCACGGACCTGTTTGGCCACCATGCCGGATGTTTAGCATATCAAAAGTTGCCCAATACAAAAAGGCACCTCTTGTGAAAGTTTGATCCCGATCCAAAAAGCGGTTCTGGAGTTATTGCGTCGAAACCGGCGCGTAAGAAACATTTGGATGAAATTCCAGGTTTAATGATTACAATAGGGGTTCCCCGTAGGGGACGAACCCCTAATAAGGGGACAATCACTGGTAAGGCAATACATACTGCTCAAAGAGCCATTATTCTACTGTAACAACAGTATCGTCGTCTGGTGTTATTATTGTTTCCTCATTTTGATTGCCACATGTGCTGTATATACGTGCTCATGAGAAGAAAAAAAAATGTGACTGAATTATTAATTGACAGGTAAATAATAGCACTACAAAACTAGTGCAATCATATGAGGAGGCCATTCATGTTTTCTTACATCAATGGTTATTGAGATCATAGTTAGCTGAATACAATTATTACATACATGATGTGACTAATATTTCGAACTACATTAATTATTATGCAATAATAGTACCACAAATATATTACAATCATATGAGGGACACTTCACATTCTTCATTACATCAACGGTTATTGAGGTCATAGTTAGCTGAATACAAGAGTCACATACATAATGTGACTAATATTACCAACTACCGAAGTTATAATGGAATTATAGTAATACAAATATTTTACAAAGATGAGTTACATGGTTCAAATTCTTATTACAATAATGGTTATTGAGGGGATAGTTAGCGCAATATGACCAGTGGAGAAGTTTACATGCCGATAGTAATATAATATTTAGTAGGGTGTGTGGTTATGGGAGAGAGGGAGGGGGGTTGTAGGAGGTAGAGGAATGGGTGGGAGAGGAGGAGGAGTAGGGGGGGGGGGGTGAGGAGGAGGAGGTAAGGTACTCCAGGGAGGAGGAAAGTGTGAGAGGGGAGGTGTGTGTGTGTGTATGTCCCTTCTTAAACATCCTAGAGGGACCCTACCCGTCGTGACCCAGTCACCAGGCCCCAGCCAATGCCTTCTCTATACATAATTATGTATAGAGAAGGCATTGCCCCAGCACCCAAAACACACAGCCATACAGATTCAGATTCAGATTCAAATTATTTTATTTCCATAAAATAATATTCGGAGGGAAGGTGCAAGTGGTCCTCCGGGAGGGACAGTGCCTGGGTAATTGAGAACAAGACTGTTTACCCCTTGGATCACTAGAGCTTCTTTGTAGGCTGCACATTATCGCCACCTCATAACCAGGATTAAGGGGGGGAAGGGGGGGGAGGGGATTTATTGGCTCATTTATGTATCTTTTTATCATTTTATAAGTTTCCTCCCTAGACCTCCATCAAGCTTAAAATACACTCCCCAAGACCCTCCTTCAAGATAAATTTGTACATTTTTGTTATATAAAAATGTCCCGGCCGAAGCTGATGGCCGGTTTCTCTTAAATTAAAGGCTCTCTATCGCTCGCCAGGAAAAAATCGAAACCTAAATGACACGAACAGTCTTAATATTGATCAAAGAAATGGGGCGAAAGGTCTTAAAATCTCCAAACTAATGGGTTAAACGTCTCAAAATCTGATAACTTATGGGGCTAAACATGAGGAAGAAGGGGGACCAGAAAAACAACCCATCTTCCCTTAAAGCGCTTTTAATGTGTATCATGTGTATCAATTTTGGAACATATTACAGTATAATTACTAATATTTAATTTGGATTGAATATTGTTTTAGTATTATCAACTTTAGAATGGTATGAAACCGATTTTTCACTTATAAACAAACATATCAAGTTTACTAACTTTTAAGGGTACGAAATTTCCTAGTACCATACATTCAAAAATTTATATTTGCTCAACGACGCCAGCTAGGATCAACAGGTAGATACAGAAAGGATATATACATTGATGGCAAGATTTTTAAGATCGTCTGCAATGGCTTGTTTCTAGACTGTAAACATTGAGTGTATATTACATAAACCTTTTTTATCAGGTATAATTATTCTGTATACTAGTGATTCTCATTCTTAAGATAAGTTCGAACTAAAGGAGTGTTTTTTAATATTACGACCCACAGGGTATAAAGTGTCATTTGGAATTATACTTTCACATAACAATTTATCACTCAGCGTTATTCAATTATTGACTTATTTCGGTTTCGGATTTCAAGTCATAGCCTACTATAGTTTGTTTATTTTCAGCTGAGGGTAAATTGCCATGTCCCCATCTTCATTACTCATATTACGAAGATTGTGTAGCAAAATTTTTTGTTAATTGAGAAACTTGGTATTAATATGACTTGGATACGGTTCCATGTCAACTCAACCAGTACACCATTTCAACCAGAAGCTCTCAACCAGTGCCAAATTAACCCAGACCAACTAAACCAGTGCCAAAATATAGTACTAACCTAACCTAACCGAATTGGTTGATTTGGTACTGGTTGAGAGCTACTGGTTGAATGGTCTACTGGTTGAGTTGACCGGTCACCCTTGGATACATATTACTTTCATATTTTTCCATTAAGTATCGGGAAATTCGCTGCTAAGAAATTAACTTTATCATCAGCTGGAAACAAAAATAGACTACTATAATACATCAAATAGACTACTATAATACATCAAATAGACTACTATAATACATCAAATAGACTACTATAATACATCAAATAGACTACTATAATACATCAAATAGACTACTATAATACATCAAATAGACTACTATAATACATCAAATAGACTACTATAATACATCAAATAGACTACTATAATACATCAAATAGACTACTATAATACATCAAATAGACTACTATCTATAATACATCAAATAGACTACTATAATACATCAAATAGACTACTATAATACATCAAATAGACTACTATAATACATCAAATAGACTACTATAATACATCAACTAAAAGGAAAATTTACTAGAAGTAATAATTGACGTATTACTCTTTCATAAATATATACTATTGCGTTACGTTAGCATGGTAGCGTCCGTGAAATAATAGTTCGTGATAATCAAATTCCTTATAAGGAGGGTGACCTGCTTTTTGTTATTTCTGTCCTTTTCTCTCTTTCTCTGGCTTGTATCCATTCGGCCCCATTCAGCCAACTATGCTAAGAAATTTATCCCCATCTAGGTGTCGATTTCTTCCTGGCGAGCGATAGCGAGCCGGCATTATATGAAGAAATCCGGCTTTGCCGGAGACATTTTTCTATCGAAAAATGTACAAATATAGCCTGCTGTCTAACAAAAATAAAAAATATGCTGGCTCGCTACCGCTCACCAGTAAGAAATTGACACCTGGATGGGGATAAACGTCTTAAAACAGTAGGCTGAATGGGGTCAAATGGATACAAGCCAGAGAAAGATAGAAAAGGACAGAACAAAAACAGGTCACCCCCCTTAACACAAAGAATATATCCAAATGGTCAGCCTCTCGCCTTTGTCTAACTAAATTAAAATAACTAAGCTCAACTAACTTCAAAACTATTTTAACCCCTTCTGTACCGGTGATGTACTTTCGTTATATTCTGATGGCCACTGCTAGACGATTTTGTATAGCTTAGGAAGGACGTCTACTCATAAAAAGGCTACAGACTCTCTCAATTAATCTTTTTAGCTACCATATGACCTTCCTAATCTTCATAAAATCGTCTAAATGTAGCTAAAGTCAAATATAAAATACGTCGCCGGTATAGAAGGGGTTAATGTCGGAAACTAAGTGCTCGGAGATAGTTACTGTATTCTTCCTATTCTTCGTATCTCATTACTTCGACAAGATTTAGGAAAATACCTTTCATCTTTGGACATACAGTAGAACGTATGAACAGTATTATATGGCATTAATTTAGAGACGAGTTGGGAAGCTGTTCCTTTCCTTGGCTCTCTCACATTAAGGGGACCCACCTCGCTTTTTTTGCACTTTCTCTCCCTCTCTCCTTGGCTTGTATCCATTCGGCCCCATTCAGCCTACTGTTTTAAGACGTTTACCCTCATCCAGGTGTCAATATTTTTTTGGCGAGCGGTAGCGAGCCAGCATATATATATTTTTGTTTTGACAGCAAGCTAAATGTGTACATTTTTCGATAGAAAAATTTCTCCGGCGAAGCCGGATTTCTCCATACAATGCTGGCTCGCTATCGCTTGCCAAACAATTTGGGGTGCAACTAGTAAAATCAAATTATTAACTATTGAAAGATCACAAAAAAGAATAATTAGAACTATATCACATAAATCGAGATATGCCCACACAAATGAACTTTTTAGTAAACTTGAATGATTTAAATTTAAGGATATCAATACTTACTGCAGTGCGCTTTTCGTATTTAAATGTCTGCATAACCTTGATAGCACTGATTTGTTTACACCTAGTAACAATGAAAGGTACAATTTAAGGGGAGCTGATCTATTAAGAATTCCTCTCATGACTTCTAGTCAAGCTCAGACATGTATAAAATATCATGGAGTTAATTAAGGTGTGGAACGGATTACCTCAAAATTTAAGAAATATACAGGAAATATCTCGGTTTAAGAGACAATTAAAAAAAATTCTATTAACACAATATCAACAGTGACTACTAAAATAGGTATATCACCAATTATACTACCAATAATTACAACATCCCTATCACCTAGATCGACAAATGTATAACCTTTAACAATATTTACGCTGACTGTGCGTGTATATATGTGTAGAGTCACGTAAAGGGTTGAATGAGCTTGAATACTATTTTGTAATAAACATGCTTCTATTTTTGTCTGTAAAGGTGTATAATTATAATGTATGTGTAGTTGTTTGTAAAGGTGTATAATTATAATGTATGTGTAGTTGTTTGTAAAGGTGTATAATTATAATGTATGTGTAGTTGTTTGTAAAGGTGTATAATTATAATGTATGTGTAGTTGTTTGTAAAGGTGTATAATTATAATGTGTGTAGTTGTTTGTAAAGGTGTATAATTATAATGTATGTGTAGTTGTCTGTAAAGGTGTAATTATAATGTATGTGTAGTTGTTTGTAAAGGTGTATAATTATAATGTATGTGTAGTTGTTTGTAAAGGTGTATAATTATAATGTATGTGTAGTTGTTTGTAAAGGTGTATAATTAAAATGTATGTGTAGTTGTTTGTAAAGGTGTATAATTATAATGTATGTGTAGTTGTTTGTAAAGGTGTATAATTATAATGTATGTGTAGTTGTCTGTAAAGGTGTATAATTATAATGTATGTGTAGTTGTTTGTAAAGGTGTATAATTATAATGTATGTGTAGTTGTTTGTAAAGGTGTATAATTATAATGTATGTGTAGTTGTTTGTAAAGGTGTATAATTATAATGTATGTGTAGTTGTTGTAAAGGTGTATAATATAATGTATGTTAGTTGTCTGTAAAGGTGTATAATTATAATGTATGTGTAGTTGTCTGTAAAGTGTATAATTATAATGTATGTGTAGTTGTCTGTAAAGGTGTATAATTATAATGTATGTGTAGTTGTCTGTAAAGGTGTATAATTATAATGTATGTGTAGTTGTCTGTAAAGGTGTATAATTATAATGTATGTGTAGTTGTCTGTAAAGGTGTATAATTATAATGTATGTGTAGTTGTCTGTAAAGGTGTATAATTATAATGTATGTGTAGTTGTCTGTAAAGGTGTATAATTATAATGTATGTGTAGTTGGCATTTGTGTGCAGGATGGTTTTTTTGTGTGTGTTTTTTTTTATAGAAATGGATATATAGTCTACAGTAAATTATTTACCATGTTCTCATATATAGGTCTAAATGAATAGTGTAAGTGTGTATTCCATGCACAACAAAGTTTATGTCCTTTACTAATTAGGCATATACTGTTAGGGAAGCGTATGTGTCTTTGTGTTGAATTGTGGGTATAATTGCGAGTATGGCCTTTGAACATCAAGTCAATAGTTGTACAATGTATGTTGTATATATTCAATTTTTGTAAATGGTATTACATGGGTAATTGTGATAAAACACAATCAGCTGTGAGCTCTGGGAAGTGAGTGTGACCTCAGTGTTAATCACCATTAATTTAATTTGTTTTATTTTATTATATTTTGCCTACATACATCCCTTTTCGAAGTTAGAAAATTCTTTACAACACGTAGTTCCCAGGGCACATAGCTGTGACTAAGTATATTATATACAATTGCATTTTGATAGATCGAGTTATAGCCAGGTGCCTTTAAGAGAGACATCTCTCAAAAGGCTCAGCCTTATTTTTTGTATTATTATTTTATATTTTTGTTTTTAACAAATCATTTGTAAGCAAAATTGTATTGTATACTAAAGGCTAAATAAAAAAGATTTCAATTCAATTCAATTCAGGACAAAATCGACACCTGGATGGGGACAAACGTCTTAAAACAGTTGGCTGAATGGGGCCGAATGGATACAAGCCAGGGAAAGAGAGGAAAGGAGAAAAACAAAAAACGGTGACCCCCCTTAACATTTTGGGACTTTACGCTCAAAATTTAACCATCTTGTGATATAAACTATAAATGCCTGTCTCCTAAATAAATAATAGCTGTTCGATTTCCTAACAAGAATAGCTTTGAATTCAAAGCTATTCTTCTCAACTCTGATTGCCTTTGACTTCATCAATAATTGTCTTTATCATTTCGTTTCGTATATTTCATCTAATTTAGGTTATATTAGTGCAAATTTGATTGTTGTAAAGATGCTTGGTATTGCTGTTTCAGTTCACCCACAATAGTCTTCTCTCTCTGGAAGGCCTGACAAGGCTGGCTCCATCTGCTGCTCCGCTCCCTTATCCGCTCTCCCCCTCCTTATAGTACAGTATATATATATATATATATATATATATATATATATATATATATATATTGTTATGCCGGGTTGTAACACACCTTAGCTTTGTTTTGGTCTTTACTCAAGTCCAATTATGGACTTTTACACTAAATAATTATATCCTCAACAGGAACACGTCGAACACGTTCTTATTCACAATTTGGGTACTCAATCAGGTTTAATATGAACACAATAAATACGCGCAGAAAATTATGCACTCTTATTTATTCAAAGATATATGGAAAGGTAAAAAGGATTAAAAAACCTATTGTTTGTAAATGGTACGAGAATCCACGTACTCAGACATAGTAAGATCAATATGAAATTCACGAGTATGTCTCGACCTGAAATGTGGGCTCAACCTTAACTCAACTATTATAAGTTATAGTAAGCAAATAAGGGAGCTCATTTATAACATACTAAAGTCTCTAGATAACATAACAATGAATATGAATTAAAGGATAGTATATTTATGGAAGTATGCAATTATATACAGACAAACATACACATACTGTAGATTAAACCCTTGATAATAATGTATATGGGAGTTGAGTATCTACTGTGAAGTATTCTCAATAAGTTTAGGACAGGGTGAACCAAATCTCTAAGTACGCATATATAAACTGGGACGGAACCAAAAGGGAAACGTACGAAGATCTCTGAAGTGAACGCTTGCTCACGGGTGGCGAGAGGTTCTCAAAGTACGCATATATAAACTGGGACGGAACAAAAAGGGAAACGTACGAAGATCTCTGAAGTGAACGCTCGCTCATGGGTGGCGAGAGGTTCTCTAAGTACGCATATATAAACTGGGACGGAACAAAAAGGGAAACGTACGAAGATCTCTGAAGTGAACGCTCGCTCACGGGTGGCGAGAGGTTCTCTAAGTACGCATATATAAACTGGGACGGAACAAAAAGGGAAACGTACGAAGATCTCTGAAGTGAACGCTCGCTCATGGGTGGCGAGAGGTTCTCTAAGTACGCATATATAAACTGGGACGGAACAAAAAGGGAAACGTACGAAGATCTCTGAAGTGAACGCTGGCTCATGGGTGGCGAGAAGCATACGGGTAAATTAAAGGGCTATCGCGCACAGCTAATTCTGACCACAGTCTACAGATATAAGGTCGGTCCACCAGGCGACCCTTTGACATCACCGGTCCCAAGCGCGCTCTTTCCTTCTGTTGATTCATTTAAACTCCGCCTAGACAAATATCTCGCATCAAACCCGCGACTGACTGCGTTTGTAAATGAATAACTTTATTTTATCCTCCCCTCAGTTACTAACCCATATGTCCCCTACTAACTTCCTAGTACTGCCATGGACATTAGTTCCATGGCAGTAGTTCCCTTTCCAATGTTCCCTTACCCACTCTAAACCACTGTTTGGACACTTGATCCTCAGTGTTTTGGAGGACAAGCAGCCTAGAAGGGTCACTAGACCTGTTGTTGCTTGATTTCCTTTGTACTCCTTTGTACTCCTTCTATCTTTCTCTCTCGCTTTCAATTAGTTAATTCTCTCTCTCTTTCTCTCCCCCGCGCGCGCTCTCTCTCTCCACCAAAACTGATTAATGACCCCTCTGTGTGTGTTAGATTGTGTGTGTGTGTGTGTTGATGAATGTGAAGCCTAAGCGCATTTGTGTTTGAATATTTTATATATGTATGGTTGTTTGCATGTGTTTAACTTCTTATTTCCATCACATATTATCTCTAAAAAAGTTTCTATCTATTCAACTAATATACAGTATATATACCTGTATATATATATATATATATATATATATATATATATATATATATATATATATATATATATATATATATATATATATACTGTATACCCGGTATATATATATTTTTTTTCAATCTTGCACATTGTAGGCAAATGTGCAATTCAATTGTGCATTATTAAAGCAGTTAAAAAGGATGAGTAAACAAGGGTAGTAATAAAAGTGTAATAACATTTGGATATAAACAGTATATTATTTAAGTTAACAAAAGAAGTATATGGGGACAATAATAATGTCTCTTACAATAATTCAGAGAGGATTGTGAATTTATACTGTATTAGCAACGCAATAACTGTTTTACTTAACTACTTTAAGCATTTTGTTACATTGCTTACGTGCTGAATATATATTTCTATTCAATATAATGATGTATGTGTATGTACAAAAAAAAGGACATGCATGGGTAAATGTGTGTGTGTATACAGTAGACTCGTCTGTGTGCGTGTTTGTATTCTTATGTGCATGTGTGTAAGTATGGTTTGTTAGTATGCTTAAGCATGTATGTAAATGTGCTTAACAATGTGTAAGTGTATATAGCCTATCTCTTGTGTATGTGGAAGTGTAAGATTGTGTGTTCTTGTGTGGAAGTGGGATGTGTGCATGCTGATACATGTGTATATCTACTGTATGTGTGTATATGTTTTAATATGTACGGTATACATTTGCATAAATGACTGTGTGCGTTTATGTGAATGTGTAAGTGTTCATGCATATGCGTATAGGCCTAGGTATGCGTGCACTTGTGTAAGCATGTGTATGCTTAAGAGTGTATTTGTGTGCATGTAAGTGTGTGTGTATAAGTGTGTTGCTGTGTGTGTGTATATATCAGTCTCTGTGTGTAGTATACCCCTACAGCAGGTGAGGAAATGGGGGGGAGGGTTGGGTACTATCATATTACCAAAATCAATTACAGCATACCGGTTTATACATTTATATATAATTATATCAACAGTAAGGTACTTTACCTGCTACACCTTTCCACACTCATTCACTCACTACTCACAAACACTCATTCACTCTCTCATATACATGCACACTCACTCGCTCACTTTCACTCACATATACTCATTCACTCACACATATACGCACTCGTTCACTCATTCACAGATACTCAATCACTCACTTGCTCAAACTCATTTACTTACTCACAGTCATTCACTCACAGCCACTCATACTCACACACGCGCACTCATACACATACATCAACACTTACACACTCATTAATTCACACCCATAAACACACACTCACACACCAGAAAGCACAATCACTCACCCACACATACACACATTCACACAAATATATGCACACTCTTCCACAAATTCACATACACAGATTAAAACAAACACAAACGCAAACTTGCACATACACAACATATTTACTATATAGGAATAATAAGAAATCGTAAGTTCGTAACACTAAAACACATTCATTTGTTAAAAACAATGCTCACCTCTTGATGTTGGTAATTGAAGAGATGGTTGTGCATCACATTTGATCCTGTGCAGGTGTTTTGGTAGAGGTATGCCTAGCAGTTCATATTTTAGGTATCTTTCATATGCACTAGGGTTAAAATGTAAACTGCAAACCTTTGCATAATCAGCATTAATAAAGTCTTTCCTACTGCAAAGGTGAATCCACTTCTTCCTAAGACTCTCATTCTTAGGAATCTTGTGAAAAGAAAGATGCTTATCACTCTGTTTGTTACTGTTTGAGAAACAATTAAACACTGCACAGTTGCTGGACATGTCTTCACACTTGAATAAAACCAATCAATAAAGTTGGACACCAGGGTTATGCATATTTAATTCACTTAATTTGGGAGAGAGATGCACGACCTTCACAAGTTAAAGGGAGGGAGAGTACTGACCCTTGGTCAGTGAGGATGAGTGACGTCACTATGGGAAACTGACCATTTTTGGGTCGCCTGGTGGACCGACCTTATATCTGTAGCAGGGTCCAGAGAATATAGGCCCTCACATGACGAAAACATATCAAATTCATGAGGCTCACAACCCCCCCCCCCCCCGAACAGACATGTCGAAATGGCATGGCATGTCATACCCAAGCAAGCAAGGAGTCACCCCCAACGCGCCCCTGTCGACCTTGCCCTGGCCAGTCTCTTTAGCAGCTAAATCAGGAAAACCCTCAGGCAGCTCCAGTTAAGCCTGGACACCTTTTTCTCCTGCTAAAATTCACTTCATCCAACTAATTCTTGTCCTATCCCCACTTCCCCCTAACCCCCTGTCACTACTCAATTTGACTTGAGAATATAGGGTCAACCCACCGCTCAAAGAAAACGCGCTGTCTTTCGCGCATGACGTCATTCTCCCTACAGTGGGGACAGAGGTTAGGGGTCAGTGGGAGGTCGGTCAGTTCATTCACTTTGAGAACTCAATCACGAACATACAGGTGAAACAAAGCGGATGTTTTATAATTCTAGTTGTGTGTGGTACGATTATGATTTGGAATTATGAATGCTAAGATACCTATCTTGAAATATATAGCATAAAAACAATGATGTTAGTTACTATACAGTTAACCCATAAAGTACCGGTGATGTCCTTTTCTTTTTAGTGTAGCCACTATTAGACCATTGTATTCAGATTAGGAAGGACCTCTAGCAATAATATGGCTTCCAACTATCTCAACCAACCTTTTTAACTACCGCTGGTCTGGTGATGGGCTGGTCTATCAGAGTGAGACCTGAGCGATCTCTGCCATACCCATAGCTTACTCTGACTGTTCCTTTTACTTATATATTTTCTAGATCTCGAGTGACGGCGTCTCTTCCGTGGATTGACCTCCCAATCTACCAAGATTGGAAGCTAAAGCGTCACATTATTCCTTTGCCCCTCAACTTTCTCTTCATAATTGCTGAGGGGCACAGGGCCCTGGGTGGGGCTTTGGTTTCCCGGGCGTTTACGCACCCTCTCAGCCCCCCGCCATGGAGTGGCTTCGGTCACCCAGGCTTTATTGTGGTCGGCAGGGAGGGTTCTGTGGGGTCGCTCGTTTATGGCCTTGGCCTTACTCGGGGCCTTGAGGCTGTTCGGCCAGGCAGCTTGGGGAACAACAACAACAACAACAACTACCGTAGATCCTTCCGAAGCTGCATAATATCGTATTAATATATCCTAGATAGAATACAATATAACACACGTAGCTGGTACTCAAAGGCTTAACTAACAACATCAGAAGTTGAGACAATTACAATGTGTGTGTGTGTGTATTTACCTATTTGCCTATTTGTAGTTTACAGGAATTGAGCAGCGCTCGTGTTGTCCTGTCTTAGTTACTTTATAATCAATCCATTTTACTTAGACAAGTATCATAATGGATATTCCCAGTTCCCAGTATTTTGGACTAACGTGTGTGTGTGTGTGTATTTACCTATTTGTAGTTTACAGGAATTGAGCAGCGCTCGTGTTTGTATTTACCTATTTGTAGTTTACAGGAATTGAGCAGTGTGTGTGTGTGTGTGTGTTTTGGCGGTGCCCAGTGTGAACAGTGACTCCCGCGCTCCTCTGTTTTCATCAATATCTTCGAAAGTAGTGAAGTTGCGGTACTCTGACTTTACCTAGATAAACATCGAAACACCGTGGCGGTTGTGAAGCTGTCTGGAACGAATTTAGGCCAGTGATTATTGAAATATTAGTGAAAACCTGATACCATATCCTGCCGTCTGCCCTGACAGCCAGCACCACCTGCCGGTTACCAGCCTAACTACCACTACCGGTACCCTCATCGCTAGTTTATAATTACCAGTGACTTGCATTATTTGTTCCTTAATTAGTTTAGGCATGTGCAGGTAAATTAGTGAAACCGGAAAATATACAGTGCAACATGAGTACTATACCCGAAAGTAACTTGCCTCCTGCAGACACAAACTGTTTAGCATGTAACAGCCAGTGCTTGTTAGAGTTTGAAATGCCGAATGTGTAAACAATATATACATGCCAATTGCACACACCTCCCTGTCTATGCCATTGTGCATTTTCTGAACACAAGGAGTCAGTACACCTGTAATGGATGTGTTAACACCTAACGAGCGGCCTAGGCGGTAAATAATATGTAGCCACCAGCGGGGTGTTTTTACCCAAAATAGGGCTGTTTACGTGATCATTTTCATGCCTAAATAAAACCCAGAGCGTAAAACAAGTATCTATCCCTGAAAGGGCATAAACAGAGCTTTCCAATGACACCCCAACGATCCTTGTATGACCGCTAGTTCTCTTGCAACAATCGCGCAACACGAGTGCAAAAACCATGTAATTCGGTACTTTCCCTAAACAATTCACTGTGTAGCGAGTGTGAGAGGGTGGAGGAGGGTGGGATTCATGTCAGTTGGTCCACCGCGGTGGTCTGGAGCAGTCATACGCTCGCTACTCTCCTGCCACCACTTGTCTCTCTCTCTCAGCAACATTACGTGCTGAAAATGCCACACGACTTATGTTGTGAGCCGCCACATAGTCCAAATTTCTTTCACTCGACATATGATGCGCACCTCTAAAGAAGGGTTAAACAACAGCTGGGTGAACAAGGCGACCGGCAGTTTGCGCTCGTCTATACCCTACTGGACAGGGAAAAAGAAAAGGAAAGTGAGACTAAACAGCCAAACAACGACAAGGAAAACACCACTGAAAACGGTGGTAAGTGTGATGAACCTTTTACCGGAGAACAAAGTGGCACACCACCCATAACAAATAAAACAAATAATAGAAATCTTCAAAATGATGAAAGGAAAAATAAATTATGCTACTACTACAAAATAATCAGTGTAAATTTGGCCGAAAAGGACGTGACTGCCCTTTTTCTCACCCAAGCCTATGTAACAGGTACAAGATAAACGGTCGTGATCCCGTAAAGGGATGTAAACATGGTGATAAGTGCAAATACCTACACCCACCTATATGTAATGGTTCAGAAAGGAGGAGAGAGTGTTTAAACTTGGAGTGAAAAAGACTTCATTTGAAGGGCACTCGTCGATATCCATCTAACCAGTGTAGAGAACAGCAACAAAAACCACTTACCCACCACCACCTTCTCGTTCAGCCATTCCTGCACCAAATCCCCAAATACAGAGTGCGTGGTTAAATAGACCTTAACGAACACAAGATACGTTGGTAAATCAATCTCCCCAAAATGATACCACGGTACATTTTTTAGTGCAACAGATGCAGCAAATGCAAAAAGTGCAACAACAAATAATACAGGCACTGAAAATCCATCTGACTCAGTGGTGCATCCCTCCATCACAGGAACTACAGTAACAAGGAAAGAGGTAAACAGCGGCACCCTACACACACTAATTTCACTCAATATAGCAGGCCTATTACCTTACAAATTCAAAGGCAAAGTAAAGCTGCTTGTAGAAATAGCACAAGTAGATAATGCTCTCATACTTTCCCTAACAGAATCGCATCTTACTCAAAGTATAAGAGAAGCTGAAATAGATATAGAAAATTACACCTCCTTCAGAACTGATAGATCTGGTCATAGGAAAAAAGGGGGTATTATCACTTACGTTAAAAATCACCTTGCAGCTCTCACTAACGTTCTATTATCAGAATCTAATTCCTATACAGAGGTCCAGGTACTAAACATTACAGACATTAATATGATCTACATCACTATATATAGACCCCCAGCATGTCCAACTAATAAGTTTATGGATCAACTAACAAAAATTAAAGATATTTTAGACAATCTACCACCACCCATGCCAACCATTGTGCTCACTGGAGACTTGAATTTCCCGCTAATTAACTGGGATTCAGAAAGTGTCTATGGAGGAGCAGCGGACATGCGAGCTCAAGCAGAAGCACTTATACGTCTTTCAAGAGAGTTTTATCTCAATCAACTCATCAATATTGCCACAAGAGGTAATAATATACTGGATATTGTAATGACCAACAATGATGAGCTGATCCACAACCTCACAGTAGACAAAACCAACCTGTCGGACCACAATATTATTACAATGGCGACAAACATAGTTACCAACACACAGCATAGAACTCCCAGCCCTGCAGAGCCCATGGCTGTGAACTTCAATCAACTCAACTTTCTCAGTGAATCTATATGCTGGGAAGACCTTAAAAGAGAACTTAGTGAAGTGGATTGGGCCATACAGTTTAAGGAATCTGGTCCCGAGGCCCAATATTACAAATTACTGGAAATATGCCTCAAAATTTCTGAAAATATGTACCCCTTAGAAAATCGTCACCACAGAAAAATATACCACGTGATCGTAGGATACTGATGCACAAGCGAACGAACCTACGCAAGAAGCTGAAGCGTAGTACGAGCATACTAAATAAACAACAAATTGAAGCCAATGTTACCTCCATTGAAGAAAAACTCAAGACTTCAGTAGAAATAGAAAATCGCAGAAAAGAATTCCAAGCCGTGTCCTGCATTAAAACTAACCCAAAATACTTTTATAAGTATGCTGCAAACAAATCAAATGTAAGGGTGGGTGTTGGTCTACTGACAGATGCGAACAGCCAAACCAAGAACGAACCTGAGGTGATTGTCGATATACTACGGCTACAGTACGAGGGCGTCTTTAGCCACCCTTGAGGTGATAAAATAATTGACTCACCGACCGACTTCTTCCACAAAGTATCCATGCCAAATCTAACGGACATTAAATTTACCACAAATGATATAGTAAATGCTATAAAGGAAATTGGTATCAACGCAGCAGCAGGCCCGGATCAATTCCTGGCCGCACTTCTCAAGAATTGCGCAGCAGACCTTAGTGCTCTTCTACAGATTTTTTATAGAAACTCTCTCGACTCTGGAATTATACCACAAAAATTAAAATGTGCTAAAATTACACCAGTCCACAAAGGGGGTTCGAGGGGTGAAGCAAAAAATTATAGATCTATTGCTTTAACTTCGCATGTCATCAAAATCCTCGAAAAGCTAATAATTAAAAATATGTCCATATACCTTGAAGATAACAACATAATAAACAAGGACCAGCATGGGTTTCGGAAGCGCCACTCGTGCCTCTCGCAACTGTTAGCTCACCATGAAAAAATTATAGGAGGGCTAGAAAATAAAAATGCTATCGACGTGGTCTACCTTGATTTTGCAAAAGCATTTGACAAGGTAGACCACGGCATACTCCTCCACAAGATACGAGACTCAGGAATCTCAGGAAAACTTGGGGTGTGGCTGCACTGTTTCCTCACTGACAGGGAACAAGCTGTAGCGGTTGGTGGTGCAGTGTCCAAGCCATCCATCGTCACTAGTGGGGTGCCACAAGGGTCAGTTCTTGGACCTATACTTTTCTTGCTACACATATCAGACATAAATAAACATGTCATGCATTCGTCTGTCGCCTCCTTTGCTGACGACACTCGTGTATTAAGGGAAGTGTCTTCTACAACAGATGCTGATTTACTTCAGGCAGATCTCACTACAATTTACTCATGGGCAGAGCAAAACAACATGTCCTTTAATAATAACAAATTTGAACACATGAACTACAGTGCAGACCGAAATATGAATATCCACACTTACACAGCAGATGACGGCTCTTACATTGATACAAATGATTATGTAAAAGATCTTGGTATTACACTCAGTCGAGATGGTACATTTGAAATGCATATAACCAATGTGGCAAAGAATGCTCGTAACCAAGCTGGATGGATCCTACGAACCTTCCGAACACGTGACATGATCCCCATGCTGACGCTCTACAATTCACTGGTCATTCCACTGTTGGAATATTGCTGTCAGCTATGGAGCCCATGGAAGGTGGGAGAGAAGCAATTACTCGAAGCAGTTCAACGCTCATTCACCAATAAAATCTCTGCCGTCCAACACCTAGACTACTGGGGGAGGTTGGAAACTCTCAAGCTTTTCTCATTAGAAAGACGCAGGGACAGATATGCCATCTTATATGTCTACAAAATATTGATTGGCATCACAACCAACAACCTTAATATAGGTTTTCACATCCATCAACGACTGGGCCGTCTCTGCCACATACAGCGGGTACACCCCAGAGCAGCCACCAGAGTTAAGACGTTCAAGGAGAACGCCTTTGCGACACGAGGACCTCTTCTCTTTAACGCCCTACCCAGATATCTGCGTGACTCAACTGAACCAAGTCTCGAGAAATTTAAAAATCAACTGGACAAATTTCTCTGGGCACTACCTGATCAACCCAAACTACCCCACTACCACCTCCGCGCCGCTAGCAACAGCATCATGGACCAGCTGGGCGCAGAGACGGGCAGATGGAATGTACTAGTGGTGGCGCATCAGCGTGACCACGGGCGGACAACACTGCCTGCAACTACTACCTACAGGTGTGTGTGTGTGTGTGTGTGTGTGAATTGAATTGAATTGAGTTTATTTTGCTCAGACTTTTACAAAAAGTATGAAGCACAGCCCCTTACATGCTACACATGTACAATATGCCTTTGCTAACTAAATTAGCGTACACGTAAATACACTGGTACATCTTAGCAAACTATATTAAATGTCCTAAGACTTGATCTATCTATACATAGTAAACGTTCTTTTGAGAAGAGGTGACAGATTCCTCATACATTTTAAGTTAGTATTATTCATTAACAGTATATATTTATACTGTGTTGGGTTATGCTTGTAGTAGTGAGAAATATATCTATTCCTTAACTGTACAATATCCTCATTTTGACATATAAACAACAAATGATATTCGTCCCGCACCACATTCTCATTACATTTAGTACATACCCTATCAATATTTCTGTGTCTACCAATATTAACTGGTAATTTATTATTACTTGCTCTCAGTTTACTTATAGCTAGTCTCTCTCCCTTATCCAATTTCACAAGTTAATCCTCCATACTGAAGACAAATGTATAAGTTCTATAGCTACTACAAATGACCCTACTTGACAAATTACTATTCCATTTTGTTATCCGTTGATCTTTAAGCTGTTGTTCTATTGCCAATCTGAACCAGGCTGGGGTTATTACATTGTGTGACAACCAGATTCCAGACATCCCACAGTCATTACAAATACTTTTAACACAATTCAATCAAGGTGAAGTATAAACACCAACCTGATCCAAATGGAACAAACACTTGTACATTATATAACTTAACTTACCGTACTTGTTTTACCAGTATTTAATCTCACCCAGTAACCGATCATTGAACACTTAATATTTATGTCTATAGGATATTCACCAAGTTCACCATACAACATGTCATTACTAGTATACTTATGAACATGTAATGTATGCTTTAAAAAACTCAAATGAAGCTGTTCTAATTTTCTAATAACATAATGTCCCCATACCTCAGCAGCATACAGTACAACATAACTGGTCTAACCATTGCTTTAAACAATTCCAGCTGTATATCAACTGGTAAATTAAATTGTCTGCATTTACTAATCAATGAATACATAGCCCTTGTAGCTTGCTGTTTTAATTCTAATTCTAATGTGGGTGTGATAATTTGGCAGCTGGTAATATGACAGTAGAAACAATCATCAGCTTAACAAGGGCAAGGTAGAATTCAAAGCGCGCGCGCGCGCGCACACACACACACACACACACACACACACACACACACACACACACACACACACACACAGTTTGTAAAATGCAGTGCGTGTGTGTGTGTGTGTATGACGTTAGGAAAACTATTCTGCTTAACATTGACAAGCCAGAATTAACCCCAACCCACACACACACACAGTTTATAAAATGTAGTGCGTGTGTGTGACTGTGTGTATGACGTTAGGAAAAATATTCAGCTTAACATTGACAAGCTAGAAAGTAACCCCAACCCACACACACACACATGAGTTTGTAAAATGCATGTGTGTGTGTGTGTGTGTGTTAGTGAGCGTGCGTAACTGTATGTACTTACTCTAGTTGTACTTACTCTAGTTGTATTGCGGGAGTGAGCATGCTCGTTATTTCCCGCCTCCTATATGTGTAGGTGTTATATGTATCGTTGGAATGGCTGTGGATGTGTGTGTAGTCTGTATTTTTTAGCCAATTGGCGACATCGGAAACGAAGGCTTAGGGTGGATCTGTATGGTACCATTCTCACTATAGACGGTACCGTCTCGCCCGAAGGCTTAGGCAGCCATCAGCTTTGGTGAACCATATGATACCCATCTCGCCTTGTACCATTTTTGCCAACCCCAGATGGGACGTCACAACGTCGTCCACTTATTCCAGGTACCTATTTACAGCTAGGTGAACTGAGGCTAACACATGAAAGGAGACAAGCCCAATTTGTCTCCGCCCGGCCGGGGGATTGAACCCCCGACCCCTCGTGTGTGAGACAAGAGCGCTACCTACTAGGCTACGGGCTGTGTGTGCGTGCGTGTGTATGTGCGTGCGTGAGTGTGTGTGTGTGTGAGTGAGTGTGCGTAAGTATGTGTGTGTGTCCCTTCTACTTGGCGGAAAATTCATAGGGCATTAAAAAGATTTATCAGCTTAACATTGACAAGCTAGAATTCAACACACACACTCATGGTTTGTAAAATGCAGTCCTTTTGTCATGATAAAGGTGAGCAAGATACGCATACACAAACACTCATTCCCACTATCCCATACACACATACACTCAAAGATTTTCACTCAGATCAACACACACACACACAAACACAAGTCTGTGTGCGTGTTTGTGTGTGTGTCCGTTCCTTCACTAATGCCATTATAATATGCCCTTCCTTAGGAATAAGTAGCCCCTAATCAGGTATCAACCACTCCCACTCTCTCTCTCTCTCATTGAAGTTAATGTAAGCACTTTCTTGGTGTAGACTATAGCCTACATGTTATTCATTGGTATGCTCGCTATCATCCATAATATATTACCTCATATTTATGCACATTTAATTGTAAAATATACTAAGCTTGATATATTTTAATGTTTTCTTTTGTCCTGTAACATTAAATAAGATTCTATATACACGCATAGTTCCATATATCACAAAAACAAGATGTCTTATATGAGGGGTTCAGGCAGAGCGTGGGGACTGTGACGTCACTCATTCCCAGGTACCTGCGCGTGGGTTGACCCTATATTCTCTGGACCCTGATCTGTAGACTGTGATTCTGACAAGGTAGGTCGCTCAGGTAATTCGCTGTACTGCGATGATCAAAATAGTATTTACGGTTAGTGCGATATTCTGAATAAGGGGAGGAATGTATTGAAATTCAAAGGAGAGGGAAGTTAAATTGTTTTTACAATTAACAGTGTACTTAGATTATTATGAGAAAATGTATATCTTGAACATACAATTAATTAATTCTTATATGCAATTATAATCTCACAGGTTGAGGAATTCAGATTTAATGATTTATATCTACTGAAGAATACTCAAAGGTTGAATGTAACCTAACTGAATCAGGTAATAGATTGATTACAGAAGATTAGAGAACGCAGGAATAAATTAGCGTGTACGAGTAGTTATAAGAATACCACAAGTGAAATATGGCGTACACAACGAAGTTGCACTTAGATGGAAATACCTGATAAGGTATGAAGGAGGTCTGAACTAGTTAACAGATTCCTATATGGAATACAGAACAAATTGGCGTATTCGAGTTGGTGAAATAGTTAGACAATAGATCTACACGAAACTAGAATTATTATGTTTCTTCCAACAACCAACTATACTCCTAAAATCGATTAATGAAATTTACAAACACATGTGGCAGTCCGTGGATTCGAACCCAGGATGCTCACACCGAAAATCAACACCTTATGCATCGCACCACGAAGACAGTTAAAGGATGGTGGACACTGCCTACGATTTATTATGCAACTTCGAATCCTGCATATCAATCTAAGCATGTACACACATCCCAACTGAAACTCACATAGGCTATGCATATATGAATGGAAAGAGCAATTAATGGGGCCTTAACCTGCACTAGGGAAGTCCTCTCGATAAATTACCCCTGAACCAATATCAATTATTATGTTCCTTCCAACAACCAACTAGGCTATACTCATAAAATCGATTAATGAAATTTACAAACACATGTGGCAGTCCGTGGATTCGAACCCAGGATGCTCACACCGAAAATCAACACCTTATGCATCGCACCACGAAGACAATTAAAGGATGGTGGACACTGCCTACGATTTATTATGCAACTTCGAATCCTGCATATCAATCTAAGCATGTACACACATCCCAACTGAAACTCACGTAGGCTATGCATATGTGAATGGAAAGAGCAATTAATGGGGCCTTAACCACTAGGGAAGTCCTCTCGATAAATTACCCCTGAACCAATATCAATTATTATGTTCCTTCCAACAACCAACTATACTCCTAGACGAGATGGATCGAAATTATCTATTTCATAATAGAATAAACAAATACGTTATTCATAAATTACATAGTTAATGCACGACAAAATAAGGCGTAACAGGGGTTTCTCTCGAAGAAATTAGATTTAAACTATGATAATCATCAATAATAATTCTTCTAAAGGATGGGGGACTGAGCTTAATTAGATATGAAATTGAGCGTAGGTTCTAGGTAAAAGTGAGACTTTAGAAGGGAATAAATTCACAGTATACACTTCAGCTTCAACTTGTTACATACATAAATAGAATGGACATACACAAGGAAAATCTGTGAGTATTCGGCTAGGTTATTGATTTACACAATTATGTGACGTATGCGTAGAACGTTTTATATGAAATTAGAAGAGATTAACACTTGATCTTGGACACAGATCTACTCAAGGTTTAATATGGTTTCTGAAGGATTGACGTATACGCAACAATTAACGATCTTGGGCACAGATCTACATAGGAATTAGCAATGAATATTCACATATTTTACCTTACCTTCACAACAATAATCACAACGTAAGACACTCAGAGACACTTAGGGTGAGTTTGGGGGGTAGAGGTTCGAGAGCAAGTCTGGCCGACGTAGAGCGTAGGTTCGCCTGGACTAGACTTCAGGGGGAGCTGCTTCTCACTATCAGGAATCCAACATCCAGACGTCAGAGAGAACACAACAGGGCTCGTTGCAGTCTCGAGGGGGAGGGGGAGGCAGCTACCACTTTTAGTTAGATGCTCCAAACTTTTCAGCCTTAAGAACATTACCGAGGTGGAAGTGCTTGCTTTCTTAACAATTTCATTGAGACTATGTTCAAGTTATTTCTTAGCTTTAACTTATAGTGAATCAATGTTAAAAGGATATAGTGAATCGTTGTGACATTTATAGTGAAGTAAATACTTAGCTTAAAAATATATGGTAGTTATCATTTGGTACCTAATCATTTAAAGTATTTTATTTATTACTCTGGTGGGAGTCACGAAGTCTAGGAAGGACATAATAGCAACTCTGGTGATTTTATTATAATTGAGGGCTATTGGTGATGCAGTGCATAACTCTGTTCTTCACTATGTTCTTGCGTTGATCCAGAGTTCTTCGTAATGGTACTGCACTGTAGATCCTAATATCCCCACTTATCTCGGTAGCACTCAGGTCTTTGATGCGGAACTTGCATAAGCATTTGCTCGTTGTACTGCAAATCTGGCCGCTGGTCGAATGAAGGTTGGTGATTGGTGGAGAGGGTTTGAAAGCTGGATGGTGATTGGCTCAAACTTCCACTCTTTTGTAGGGGTGACTGACCTAGGTGACCCGTCTTCCTGGTTGTTAGAAAACGGGAATGGCCTGGTAATATGGGGCATTCCTCTGTTTCTTGTTTCTCTATATCCTGAGAAACTGGTATGGAATTACCTCTCTGCTGCTGGTTTCTTCTTTTCTCCTTCCTATTCACCTGTAGGCTAGCAATCCTACAGGTGTTACTTAACCCCGTTCTATTCAACCCCGTCACTTCATATATATATGTAGTCCCAGTACAAGGCCCTCCGCCTTTGATAGGGTACGACGCTGTTAAAAGTGCCATAGATAAAATGAAGTCGGGAAAAGCCGCTGGGAGCTCCGGCATTGTCGCTGAGATGCTAAAAGCAGCTGGAGATATTGGGGTAAAATTGGTCACAGAGCTGATTAATGCTATCATGACGTGGGCTCGGGTACTCCGGTCCGATCTCAAAATAAAGAACTTGACAACAGAGACAGCCCTTGACAAGGCCGCCTGGAAAGCTGCCATTTAGGACGTGAGACTGTAACCACAGTCTCTGTGGACAAACGGTCTTTAAACTTGTATGTATATATATATATATATATATATATATATACTGTGAGGTGTAGCAGAGAAGTGGCAGGAGAGAAGGAGAGACGAGGCGCTAATCTACCCAAACAAACAAACTGGTATCTGGTGGTATTGACCAACAAGGACTCCATGGGAAAGGAAATTTTATGGGCATATTGACATCTTGGAGCCGTGAGAAAAGATATTTCCCACGGGATGAGAGTTATTCTAAGGAGCCCGTGTGACTGTTAACCCTTAATGATCGGGGGCGGACTTAAGTCCGCCTCCAATTTGCAGCAAGTTAGGAGCATTATTAAGGATTTTAAAGGGTTAAAATCGAGTGCAAATGGCCGGGAGCGCAGCGGGCCAGACAGCCGACTCCCAGGGCTTACCGCCGCCCATTAACTCATGTTCCCTGTGTTCTCGAGAGGCCGGCAGTGTAGCCAGTAGTGAGCATAGCTGGGAGAAATATGCCGCTATACGCTAAACTCCCATGTTACTGGTACCATTGTATGAGAACCACGAGTGCTACGTAGCTCGTTCTGGTCTCATTTTGAAGCTTTTAGCGCCTAGGTTTTTGCTGAATACATTTCTTTTCATGCAGATACTTGATTTATCATTCAGGAGGGCCTGAATATGCCCAAATAAGCCCAAAACCCCCCGCTAGACAAGGGTTAAAAGACTTGTGTGACTCCATTTGCTTGCCGAAAGTTAGAGCTGAGGAAGGAGATGTGTGTTAGGAAACAAGAGTACGGGATCAGTGTCGCCCTGAGCCAGAGGGAGGACGGAGGTGGAAAGAATCTCCCTCGCTCCTGTCTGGGTCCCTGTCTGTTCGTGTTTGCTGACTTCCTAGTTTCGTGAGTTAAGACACTTAGGTGAGTGTAATGTTTGGTGTCCTTAGAAGGGAGATGAGACAGCAATTATATTGTGTATGTGTAACGAGCGCTAGTGTGTGCAGTGCTCCATATATTTGGTGTGTGTTTTGTGTATTTGTTTAGTGGACACTGATTCGTGTCCTTGAGTACGTACGTCGTCCGAGCGTTATCTGGCGATAATTATCTAAACACGGTAGCCTGTCAATCAATGTTAATTAAATATCCGTGAGTGGTGTTTGTGTGTGTTACACCGTGGTGGTATCTTATGGTGTCGTGTGTTGATTTGTGATTGAGTTGTGATTCACAGTTTATGTTCAGTGTACTAAGTGTTGATTTACCGTTTGTCTTCAGTGTTCTCTCAGTGTGTTTATTCCTTGTAACGAGTGCATTTACTTAAAGCTTTCATTCAGTGTGGTTTAGTCAATTCTTATTCACTGTTACTCAGGTGTTTCTTCTGGTGTATTTTGTATCAAAGATTATTGCTTTGATTAACTGAATTATTGTGCTTGTCAACCTGTGTTTACCCTAGTTAATTATAATTTAATTAATACGAAAATTAGTGGTGTTTGATATCATCCTTTTCTTCATTGTTGTGTTAATCATTTTGGAGTTATATACGTAGTCAGATTGTGTGTTGCCGGTGTTTGAATTTTAATCTCTTGGGTTCAACACCGTAGGGCCGTGACAATATATATATATATATATATATATATATATATTCGTTGACTGCGTTCTATGACTGTTTTTACAAATTGAATATCGAAAGTGTTTTGTGAGTGTTTACTAAATGGGTTTCCTTCTTTATTTTACAGTCCTTGCCTTGATGGCTGTTGGGTAGACGGATGGGCTCAGTCTGCTGCTAATTAAAGGTATGGTGAAATATAATTGTTTCAAAGAAAGGTATGCAGCAATTATTATATGGACAGCGTTGATAATGCTGCTTCGATATTCACATATATCTTGTACCAGTATTACCGAATGTTTATCATGGATATATAGGTAGACATACTGAAATACGAGAGAAAGCGAGAGAGGCAGGAGACAGCGACGGACCGGAAGTAGAAAAGAAGAAAACAGTGAGACCCGTGTGATAATATTTAACTCTATAGCCCCACACACCCATACAGTGATACACGTAAAACCAATCCCAGTGACACTATCTTTCCACGCCAGTGATCTAGTGAATAGTGATATATTTGTCATGTATTTGATGTGCCATTCCATGATTAATTCGTTCGAGAAGTACTAACGTAACTTGTTCCAATCTTTGTGCGAAGACTCTTAAGTGCGCTTTTTAGGATACTATTATATCCATGATAAACTTCAAAGAGACATTCAGTGATTATATACATGTGTACTTTGTGTGTAACCATTATTGCTATTCAAAGGAGCAGTAACCACCAGTCTTAATGTTGCGATTCATCTTAGCTCCGGGGTATAACTTTTTCCATGTCCATGATTTTGTGTATTCTATTTGTTCTATTTTATGTGTGAACCATTAACCAAGTAAGATGCTTCATTATCCACCAGACACCATATCTACAAGCTAGATAGAAACTACAGGATGTTTGAAGGCTTGGTATATATATATATATATATATATATATATATATATATATATATATATATATATATATATATATATATATATATATATATATATATATATATATATATATATATATATATATATATATATATATACAGTATATATATATATATATATATATACTGTATATATATATATATACGTATATATATATAGACAGTATATATATATATATATGTTTATTATTTGTATAAAACTAAAGCCACAGATTCTATCTCTGTACATCATCTTCCTGTAGCTCATTATTTCTTACGTGTGTCCATAATGTAGTGACGTCATCACCAATGGCTATATACAGTATATACACACGTTTCCGGCGAACCCCAAGGGCTGTAGAAAATGGGTTGCTCAATTGATTTCAGCCCGCACGCCAGGATGAAACGTGTGATTGGCCGCCCCCCCCCCCCCCCCCCCACCCACACCCATCCCCAGGAATCCCCACCCCAAGGGCCACACCTCCCCAGAGTCCCCACAACCCCAAGGACCCCTCCTATCCTCAACCCCTAGGACCCCTCCTCTCTTCCTCCCTAAGGGCTCCTGCACCCCAGGAAGGTGGGAAAGAAATTCCCCCCCTCCCTCCCCTATCCTACCAAGGAACACCCCCCCCCCCCCCCCTCCCAATTATCCCCCTTAGGACTCCCTACCTCAAGGACTTCCACTATTCCCATGGATTCCCCCTATTTCCCAAGAAATCCTTCTAACACCACCTCCGAGGGCTCCTTATCCCCTCTCCCAACGTCCTCCCCCCCTCCCCCCCCCCACACCCAAGGACTTTCCATCCCAAGAACCCCCACCCCCCACCACCACCTCCACCTCTAGGACCTCTCTCCCAATTGTTTTCCTAGAGTTAGTCAGGTCTGGTGCTGGAGCATATACGTCATGGACGTCGTAATTATTCGCCTTCTGACGTCACGAATTCATTCCATTGACGTCCCTGCTTTCGACTTTTTATTTTTTTTTATAGTATATTTCTGATTGGCTTAGCCATTAGCATGCCTTCTTGTTGGTGTTGTTTCCTGAACGTCATAGCTTCTCCGACGTCATAAGTTTGCTTCTTTGACGTCACATTTTTGTCTCTAACGCTAAATGTTTTTTGTTTTTTGTTTTTTCATATTAATCATTAACATTCTTTGTAATTTCTGTGTTTTGCTTGGCGTCATATCTTTTCCAACGTCATAAGTTTGCTTCATTGACGTCAATTTTTTCTCTTCAATTCTAAGATTTTATTTACATTCTGTCCCTCATGTATCATTCATTGTCGTATTTATTGTTTCATTGGTGTCATATCTTTTACGACGCCACAAGTTTGCTACCTAGACGTACTTTCTCTTTCTCTCTCTCTCTCTCTCTCTCTCTCTCTCTCTCTCTCTCTCATGTATATATATATATATATACAGTATATGCTTAGCCCTCAGCCAAGTTTCGAACTGCAATCAATCAAAATTACTTCCCACTCATTAACCCACTCTACCACGGCGTGATAAAAACTTGCCAACTTTATCCCATGCGTATAGGAGAAGGGAAATTCTATTTTTGGAAAATTAACTCTATACCAAGTCGTAGGACCCATGTTTCAGAGTACACTATCATGGATATTTGCAGTATGCCCCACGCAACTCGGGACAAATTTATTTCATTTAATTTTCCTCCTGGGAAGTATAGAGGTATCCTTTGTATGTATAACATAAGTTGTATGTAAAATAGCTCACAGATACGCGGGAGTTACATGAATAAATGTTTAGGCCTCAACCAGGATTCGAACCGCAGTCAATCAGAATGACATTGCACACTTGGTCAAGTTGGTTAAAACATGGAATGTCATTCTGATTGACTGTGGTTCAAATCCTGTCTCTGACCTAAACATTTCATGTAGCTCACGCGTATCAAAGCATCAACATTTCAGGGAACAAGAAGGTAGAACATCTGAACAACCAATATCCTATTATGTAATAATGAGATAGAGACATTTGAAAATTTGTAATGAATTCAAGCCCATACCATGGACTAAAATAAGCAGCAATTGTCTGAACACAGAACCACATCTCCCCAACCACATAACACACATACACACACATTAACATCAAACCAGTGTCAACACAATAGCAGGGAGCTATATCTCCCTCCACCACCGGACAGACAGAGAGTCTTACAAGGAGGTATACTATATGATGTTTTCTATTTGTTGAGGATTTAAGAAATGGGGAATGAAGGTCCAAGAGTTTTTATAGCAATACAATATCATATGTTCATTATGTATTTAATTAAATGTTACGTTTGTATGCCTATGATCGCCTTACACCTTTGTTTCTGCTACATAAATATTAATACATATATTTCATTAATGATACATAATAGGATATTGCTTATTTATAATTGTTTTACTTCTTGTTCCCTGTATACATTATAGATTGATAGTGCCGTTTTCAAACATCCTGTGTGTTTATATATATATATATATATATATATATATATATATATATATATATATATATATATATATATACAGTGCTTATAGTATTAGGACAAAGACGTAATTAACTGGGAGATAGAAACACGAATATAGAAACACAAGTAAGGTTTATTGAACAAAAACATACACTAGTTTATACAATACAAATACAAGACATACAATATACAAAGTAAATACAATATTTCTTTATCTAGGCATCAGCAGAGCAAGGAGACCGTGACAGTTCCTTGTAACTCCTTGTATACACCTAGGGATGTGTAATAGTGGCTGCTTCCTCGGCCTTCTCGTTGGCGTCTGCTAGGGGCGTCGTATAACTGGTCCTTCAGCACGATGGATCCTTTGTATGTTTTTATTCTGGCTAAGATTAGACGATTTAGGCAGATTAAGAAGAACCTATGTTATTCAGAGAGCTTATTGAGATAGTATGTAACTCTTTGAGTCCTGAAGGTAGATTATAACCTTTAAATAAATCTTCTGATGATAACAAGCATATGATGAAAATTGCGTCATCGTGTTGAAGGAATCAAGTTACACTATAAACAAATAAGGGTATCAAAAGGGTAATTAAAGTGACCATAATAATATGCCCATATACAGTATACTGGAAGTATATTTGTATCAATAAACGTATCTACTGAAAGGATAGGAACGTAAATCACTATCAATATACCCTGTGGTTATAATTATATACCTTTTTGTAACCTAGATTTTTTACAGTGTATTAATGAGAAACTACTGGTTTACCTTTACAGTTTATTACAACTTTTTAATATACACTCAAAAATTATGGATATGAAAGGGATGAATGCAGTGTCCGAAATAATCTACCCTTTTAAAGGTATATTGGTAGTGATAAACCCATCTTATATATGGATAAAAAGGTATATCACTATCAATATACCTAATGATCTTATATAACCTTTTCATACCCTTTATATAACATTGATTTTTAATGTGTACGTCAGAGGCTTTCAATTTTGTCACTGATTATCTCTGACAAGTGAAATTTGGAGAGAATATGAGATTGTCGCTGTATATGTGTCTCTCTGAATGATTGTATTCAAAATTTCTTTAAAAAGAACTGCTGAACAGATTTAGATCCTCTAGTTGTAGCCAAATATAAACTTAGTTTTGAAAAAAAATCCTATGCCCATGTCCCCTTGCTCCTAAATAAACCCCACCCCACCCCACCAATGAAAGAGAAAGAGAGAGAAGTTTTTGGTGAATCATTAACTGGGTTTAGGGGCTAAATTTTATCATCTCATTATTATATAAAGTATATGGACAGAATTGAAGGAAATTGGGTGACTGCATTCAGTGGACACCAGCTTATTATTGACCAGTTACATAATAACTTATTGAGATAGGGGAGAAAAACAAAGGATTAGATGAAAGCACCAGTATAGAAACAACTCCTGTCATCACGCCGCCGAGACAAGAGGACACAAGAGCCTCCTCACCCCGGCAGGCTCGGGTCGCCACCATCACCTCGCCACGTCCCCACCAGGAAAAGACTTAATAAGAAGACCAACCTCCAACACCACCAGTAAACCCAAAGAACACCAACCACAACACCCAGGAGAGAAAACCTTCCATAAACCCAAAACCACCACGCGCCCATCTTGCCCGGAGACTCACCACCGCCGTGGCGCAGATTCTGAGAGGGGCTACCGCCGTCGACACACACCCTCCTCCGCGCACAACCGCCTATATAGACCCGAGATGCGCAGCCGGAACGACGGAATTGGTAAGACATCTTCAGCCAATTCCAGAAGTGGTACAGTTGGAAATATATCTAAAGGTACTGGCTGAGGATATCTGGAAAACTTGGGATTATATATACCAAGAAATTACCTTGAGGGAGTAAGACACTGGTGGAACTACTCGACGCAGTTTCTCGAAGGTACCTTGGATTTGCTTCGTATCTTTGTTAGACCACACTGTTGACCACCTAACAATTGGGCTATGCGGTCAATTTTGGCTAACTGGTCAAATTAGGCTAAGTGGTTGAATTAGTCTGAAGCTGTTGAAATGAGCTGAGTGGTTGAAATGAGCTGAGGTAGTTTAATATACTAAGGCAGTTGAATTGCTTCGAAGAGGTTGAATCAGGCAGAACGCTCAAATTAGGTCGCAAGGTTGATTTGGTCAATAATTTAATACGTTAGTATCGACTGAAAGCAGTCATCAAATTAAATTAAATCCCGTTCATGCATTTTAGAGATAACAGCATGTTAAATGTTAAGAGTTTAGTCCTTAAACACTGATCTGGGGTCCTCCAATCATCTTGTGTGTGTGTGTGTGTGTGTGTGTGTGTGAAGCCTTTAAGTAACCAATATGTAGTGAGTATCATGAAGATCCACCAACAACTATCATAGTCATTCTTAAGGGGGTTATTTTGGGGTGTATGGGGAGTAGTGGGGGGGGGGGGGAGGGGGATTTGGATACTGGCACCATGTTAATCGTTTATATTCTGGTATCTAATGAAAATATTGACGAAGTCTTGTCTAAATTAATTTTTTAGAAGTCCTGGTTGCAAACAAACAAACAGACAGACAGACATTGGCGATCACACAATCTCCTCAAACTTCGTTTGTCGTAGATAATTTAATATTATTATTACATCTTGCATCTTAATACTATCTAAAATAAAATGTATTCAGTGTATGCCTGTCCTCTGGAAAATAAATGGGTACACTGTAAAATAGAGTGTTTAAGGGGAGTCACCATTTTTTTTTTTTTTATCTTTCTCTCCTTGTCTCTCTTTCCCTGGCTTGTATCCATTCGGCCCCATTCAGCCGATTGTTTAAGACGTTTATCCCCATGCAGGTGTCGATTTTTTCCTGGCGAGCGCTAGCGAGCCAGCACTGTATGGAGAAATCCGGCTTCGCCGGAGACATTTTTCTATCGAAAAATTTTACAAATTTAGCTTGCTGTTAAACAAAAAATATATACAGTATATATGCTGGCTTGGTACCACTCGCCAGGAAATTCTTGACACCTGGATGGGGGTAAACGTCTTAAAACAGTAGGCTGAATGGGGCCGAATGGATACAAGCCAAAAAAGAGGGAGAGAAAGATAAAAAAAGCGAGGTGGGCTCCCTTAATATCAACTAATTTCGTTATATTGTCATGAACGTACAGTATACATACGTAAACATTGCACAATGGTTTTACAGTTCATGACTAAGAGGACTTGTTGCCTCTAAACATACATCTATACGCGTATACGATCGTACAATCGGAAATACTGTTATTAAGTTAATACGTTTACAAAATAAATGTAATGTATACAGTATACAGTATAATTATATACGTAGAACATTACATAATGGTTATATATTTCTTGATCAATACATTATATTAGTATGTTAATAGGCAATCACAAATGTTGATAGATATATAAGTTTACAATTGAATACATATGCTACACTATTACAGGACAACTTTCATAAAATATTCTAAGATCAGTTACTTAATATATGCTAACTTTAATGGTTAAGAACATAAATGTATATAATAAGTTTATCTAGTTCATATATATCGTTAATTTGTAAAGATTAAACTTCATTAGGTTAAATCAAATTATATTAGGATAAACTAGGGTTAAAGTTAATTGTGGGGACAACAATAAAATCTAAGTTATTCGCATAAACCAAAAATATACGAATGTAGTTATCCATAGAGATAGCCGACACTGACAGTGTAACTATAATCCATATGAATATATGTATGATTATAGAAGCACTGGAAAGCAAATGGACTGATAGGCTCATCGTCTGCTGACGTCAGGGGTTACTTCTGTTGCATGGCTAACAAGACGCGAGTGAGAGGTCTCACTATATACTCCATGATGGACAATTAAAGTAGTGGTTTCCTGGTGTATCGTTTACACAGCCTAGCAAAAATTTATTTTCTAAACTACCATCTTTCGGCCTCTATCCCTCTATCTGTGCCTTTATTTCCAATTTCCTTTCTGACCGTGCCATAGCTGTGGTTGTGGATGGCCATCATTCACTTCCTCAACCTATCAACTCCGGTGTTCCCCAGGGTTCTGTCCTGTCTCCAGTTCTGTTTCTAATATTTATTAATGATCTTCTTAACTGTACCTTTAATCCTATCCATTCCTAAGATGATGGCCCTACCTAACATTATTCAACTAAATTTACACAACGACCCACTATGCAGTTACTTAATAACTCACGTGATGAGGCCATTGCACACCTATTCTCTGATGTATCTCCTATATCCGATTGGGGCAGAGAAAACCTTGTTGATTTCAATGCTTCCAATACCCAATTTCTCCATCTATCTAACCATCACAGTCTTCCACACAACTATCCCTTACTCTTCAACAATACACAAACCAACTCTTCATCTTCTCTCAATATTCTTGGTGTTTCTTTTTCGCATGACCCTTCTTGGAAGGATCATATTACCACTCTTGCTGAAACAGCTTCCCAAAAGTTAGGTTCACCCCCACACAGCTTCTGGCGGATCTGTACAGGGGCACAATGCGCCGATGTAATGAGTACTGTTCGCATGTGTGGGTAGGTTACACTCATACCGCACTTATAAAAAAAGTAGGGTCAAAAGCATTTTGTCTCGTCAATTCGCCTCATCTTCTAATTCTCTATAATGTCAATCTACATGCCGCAAGGTTGTATCTCTCTCACTCTTCTACCGCTATTACAAAATCAGTGTTCCTCAGAGCTTTCTCAATGTATACCCCCTCCCTTTTGGAGAGGGAGTGGCAACCACCTTTCAACACAATCCTATCCCTATTCTTTCCAACTCTCTAACCCAAGAGTGAACTGATTTTCCCATTCTTTCTTCTACTCAGGCACTCTGGCACTCTCTCCCTCAATCGGACTTTCCCTCATCCTATGAATTAGACTGCTTCAAGCTCCGGAGGTCCAGACATTTTGACTCTAACGCACCTTGAATATGGCTCTCTATCATTCTTTCAACTTTGGGGAGGAGACACTTGTTACAGGCAGCTTTGCCTTTTATCTCCATACACATACAAATATATATAAACCGGTACATATTACATATATATATATATATATATATATATAATATTATATATATATATATAATTTTTATTATATACATATATCTATATATATATATATATATATATATATATATATATATATACTGTATATATATATATATATATATATATATATATATATATATATATATATATATATATATATATATATATACAGCATATATATATATACAGCATATATATATCCTTTCCTTTAGCATCTGATGTCTTGATCTTTTATAAAAATCATATGAAAATACTGTCTCATAATGAGATACAGTATATATAATATATATTTTCTAAATAAACATTTGTTTTGTCTCTTAAGTTTCCTCTTCCGTTTACAGTATCATCAAAAACCCCGCTACCGTACATATTTTGTGGAATCACATCTAGAAAATGAACCCTGGATATTACTCACATTTCCATACATACTTGTACGCGTGCCCACATTATTTGAATCAATAATACATTACAGACATACACACATATGCACATACACTTCCCGGTATAACAGCTACTGCATACCAAGTGACATACGCATACACATATAAATATACAAAGACATGCAATTATATAAATACATCCACACATGCATTTATTTAGTTATGTATTTTATGTTATTTTGTTCCTTTCTGTCTCCCTTTTCTTCTTCTTCCTCTCTACCCATGTTAATGTTTGTGTGTGTGTGTGTGTGTGTGTGTGTGTGTGTGTGTGTGTTAGTGAAGGTGAGTGAGAGGGTGTTTGATAGTGTGCTTGTGTGTGAGAGTTTATTAGAGTATTTTTATGTGTGTGTATGAGAGAGAGAGAGAAAAAAAAAAGAGACTTGGATATGAAGATAGACTGGCTTAACTATAGCGAACGAATAAGTGTGTGTGTGTGTCTATGAGAGAGCGAGCGTTTGATTGATTGTATGTATGTGTGTGTGTATGTTTGCTTGTGAGTGTGTATATATCTGAATGTATATAGGTTGGCCACTGCAGTATTATATAAAAGTAATATAATACCCTATGTTAATGAGGTAATTACTGTACTTGGTCATCTATAACTTTTACAGGAGTTGATTATTCATGAAGTCTTAACTGTATGTATCTCAGAGTGGGCTATTTTCGGAGCTTCTCTGTTTCCTCACATTATTTGACTATTAATTAGTATCGTTCTTAACACCAATAATCCCCATATGATATTAATGAAAGCATGTGCTCCTCCCGGGATTCGAACCCAGGACACCATATTCAAAACTTACACGTTCTAGCCATTATACCCCCCACCCCCCCCCCCCCCAAGACATTTAAGGGTGGGGCGGGGGGTTGTTAGTGCTTGCTGCATTTTTTGGGCTATATATATATATATTTATATACCGGTATGTTTTATTTATTTTTTTTAGTTTACTCGCTAGACCTCCATCAAGCTTAAAAAAAAAACACTCCCAAGACCCCCTTTCAAGTCAAAATTGTAAATTTTTCTGTAGAAAAGTGTCATGGCCGAAGGCCGAGTTCTCCTAAAATTACAGGCTTGCTATCGCTCGCCTGGAAAAAATCGACACCTTAACGGCCCAAAAGGTATTACTATTGAAAACAATGGGGTGAAAGGTTTCAAAATCGCCAAACTAATGGAACGAACGTCTTAAGATCTCAAAACTAATGGGGCTAAACATAAGGGAGAAAGGGGGCTAGAATAACGAACCATCCCCCCTTAAAGGTTCAGCACATGACTACGATTAATATCCCTTTATAGAATACTGGAGGCTATCAATATAATCATGGACAGGAACCAGCTGCACTAGGAATACCGTAATGCTTATGCGAGAGGAAAGAAACATTTTGGAGGCACAAATCTCAATGGACCGACCTCGCATCCAACTGTTCCTTAACCCTATATAATTATACAGTATTAATTAATATCATCCTTAACACCAATAACCCCCAAATGACTTAAGACGTTTCATTCCGTTAGTTTGGCAATTATATGACGTTTTGCACCATTCAGATGTCGATTTTGTTTTCCTACATTTTTGGAGATATCGGCCTTAGGCCAGGATATTTTTCTTAAAAAAAAATATATATATATATATATAAATGAATAAAAATAGGGGTACACACATAATTTGAAGGGGGTCTGGGGATCTTTTTTGACCTTGAATTGGGTCTAGGGATCAAACTAGAAAATAATGCTTGAACATTGCAAACACAATCTAACCCCTTGGCAATAACGCACACACACACACACACACACACACACACACACACACACACACACACACACACACACACACACACACACACACACACACACACACACACACACACACCCACCCACCCACCCACCCACCCACCCACCCACCCACACACACACACACACACACACACACACACACACACACACACACACACACACACACACACACACACTAACCTACCAAAATGTCACCTATAGAACAGGAAGGAGCATTTCCTGTGTTCGTTTCTTCTATATACTTACTTGTACGTTTAGTCTATGGTTTCTTTTTTTTTATCTCTCAGTTCATTTACGAGTGAGCATGTTTTAATATTTGTTAAATTATTTTAGTTTTAGGCATACACCCACACACACACACACACACACACACACTCATCTATGTATTATATATATATATATATATATATATATATATATATATATATATATATATATATATATATATATATATATATATATATATATATATATGTGTATATATATACTGTATATACAGTATATATATATATATATATATATATATATATATATATATATATATATATATATACTGTATATACAGTATATATATACTGTATAAACAGGATTTGTTCATTTCGAGTGAGATATACAAATAAGTCATGTCGCCGCTGTCATTACGTTTTGCTCGCTGTATGCTGTATTGATTTCTGTCAGATGTTGAATAGCGTGTGTAAAGATAGGAACATGTTTGCATATCTCACTCGAAACGATGAATTAATGCTTAGATACTGCTGATGCCAATTATTGATCGAAATATACTTGGTGCCGCGACATCACTTATTTGGCCAACTGTACCTAACTGATAAGGGTCAACTATTATGGACACTTTAACTATAGGCTACCATTTTCATACCCATATATTATAGGGTGTAGATAATTGGAACTTCAGTATTTGATGAAGCATTTTTTGTTTTATTTTGGTTATCATTAGAGGATTTTATGCAGTTTAGGAAGGCTCTCCAGGAATCAATTCTTACTTAACTCTGAAGCTCCCGCAAGTTATACGTAAACTGAATACAATAATGTAGTAGTAGCCAGAGTTAACTGACAGAACGCGTCATAATCTTCTAGGGGTTGTCTGTCTATATCTATATATTGTCAGGCGCCTTAGTTCCATAGGGGGTGGACGCGAATGAATCATCTATCTCTCTTGCTCGCTCTCTTTATCTCTTGCTCTCCCTCCCTCGCTCTTGCTCTCGCTATCTCTCTCTCTCTCGCTCTCTCTCTCACTTTCAACCCTTTTAAACTAAGTTAAGAACTGAAAATATCTGTGGCCAATTTACCGCTTTGATTGCCAGAGATGGTTCCTAAGCTGTATATAATCGTCTAGTGTTATCATGGAAAAATATGCCATATTATTGAAAGTGTTAACAATATGCCATATTATTGAAAGTGTTAATAAATACGTATGACTTCTCCGGTATATATATATATATATATATATATATATATATATATATATATAGATATATATATATATATATATATATATATATACAGTATATATATAGATATATATACGTTATATATACAGTATATATATATATATATATATATATATATATATTAGTCTACTCCCTAGGCCTCTATCAGACTTACAAACAAAACACCCCCCAAGACCCCCTTCCAGATCAATTTGTCCAGATTTTGGTTGAAAAAATTTCCAAGTTAAAGGTCGGTTCCTACTAGATTATAGGCAGGGTATTATAGACCTTGATAGGCTTGCTATCGCTCGCCAAGAAAATATCTACACCTAAATGGCACAAACATTCTTTATTTTTGACAAAGAAATGGGGCGACACGTCTTAAAATCGCCAAACTAATGGGGCGAACGCCTTAGAATCTCATATCTAATGGGGTTAAACATGAGGAAGAATAGGGTCCAGAAAAAAAAATACCTCCCCTTTAATGCATTATGAAAATAAGATGGACAATACAAATGTACAGTACCGGTATGGGGAATATTTATATGTGTTCAGGTCTAGTTCATTTATCTTCCTTTCCTTTTCCGGCAATATTAAAAAAAAATATATTTTGTATTTGTTTTTTATTTGATTTTAGTAATATGGCGTCCTTTCCATTATATGCTTGATAACACTAGACGACTTTATACATCTTAGGAAGGACGTGTAGAAATCAAAGGGGTAGACTCAATTAGCTGAGTGGTCAAATTGGGCTGAGTGGTCAAATTGGGCTGAGTGGTCAAATTGGGCCGAGTGGTCAAATTGGGCCGAGTGGTCAAATTGGGCCGAGTGGTCAAATTGGGCTGAGTGGTCAAATTGGGCTATGCGGTCAATTTTGGCTAACTTGTCAAATTAGGCTAAGTGGTTGAATTAGTCTGAAGCTGTTGAAATGAGCTGAGTGGTTGAAATGAGCTGAGGTAGTTTAATATACTAAGGCAGTTGAATTGCTTCGAAGAGGTTGAATCAGGCAGAACGCTCAAATTAGGTCGCGAGGTTGATTTGGTCAATAATTTAATACATTAGTATTCTACTGAAAGCAGTCATCAAATTCAATTAAATCCCGTTCATGAATTTTAGAGATAACAGCATGTTAAATGTTAAGAGTTTAGTCCTTAAACACTGATCTGGGGTCCTCCAATCATCTTGTGTGTGTGTGTGAAGCCTTTAAGTAACCAATATGACTCACTGTAGTGAGTATCATGAAGATCCACCAACAACTATCATAGTAATTCTTAAGGGGGTTATTTTGGGGTGTATGGGGAGCAGTGGGGGGGGGGGAGGGGGATTTGGGTACTGGCAACATGTTAATAGTTTATATTCTGGTATCTAATGAAAATAGTGACGAATTCTTGTCTAAATTAGTTTTTTAGAAGTCCTGGTTGCAAACAAACAAACAGACAGACAGACATTGGCGATCACACAATCTCCTCAAACTTCGTTTGTCGTAGATAATTTAATATTATTATTACATCTTGCATCTTAATACTATCTAAAATAAAATGTATTCAGTGTATGCCTGTCCTCTGGAAAATAAATGGGTACACTGTAAAATAGAGTGTTTAAGGGGAGTCACTTTTTTTTTTTTTTATCTTTCTCTCCTTGTCTCTCTTTCCCTGGCTTGTATCCATTCGGCCCCATTCAGCCGACTGTTTAAGACGTTTATCCCCATGCAGGTGTCGATTTTTTCCTGGCGAGCGATAGCGAGCCAGCACTGTATGGAGAAATCCGGCTTCGCCGGAGAAATTTTTCTATCGAAAAATTTACAAATTTAGCTTGCTGTCAAAACAAAAATATATACAGTATATGCTGGCTCGGTACCGCTCGCCAGGAAATTATTGACACCTGGATGGGGGTAAACGTCTTAAAACAGTAGGCTGAATGGGGCCGAATGGATACAAGCCAAAGAAAGAGGGAGAGAAAGATAAAAAAAGCGAGGTGGGCTCCCTTAATATCAACTAATTTCGTTATATTGTCATGAACGTACAGTATACATACGCAAACATTGCACAATGGTTTTACAGTTCATGACTAAGAGGACTTGTTGCCTCTAAACATACATCTATACGCGTATACGATCGTACAATCGGAAATACTGTTATTAAGTTAATACGTTTACAAAATAAATGTAATGTATACAGTATACAGTATAATTATATACGTAGAACATTACACAATGGTTATATATTTCTTGATCAATACATTATATTAGTATGTTAATAGGCAATCACAAATGTTGATAGATATATAAGTTTACAATTTAATACATATGCTACACTATTACAGGACAACTTTCATAAAATATTCTAAGATCAGTTACTTAATATATGCTAACTTTAATGGTTAAGAACATAAATGTATATAATAAGTTTATCTAGTTCATATATATCGTTAATTTGTAAAGATTAAACTTCATTAGGTTAAATCAAATTATATTAGGATAAACAAGGGTAAAAGTTAATTGTGGGGACAACAATAAAATCTAAGTTATTCACACAAACCAAAAAATATACGAATGTAGTTATCCATAGAGATAGCCGACACTGACAGTGTAACTATAATCCATATGAATATATGTATGATTATAGAAGCACTGGAAAGCAAATGGACTGATAGGCTCATCGTCTGCTGACGTCAGGGGTTACTTCTGTTGCACGGCTAACAAGACGCGAGTGAGAGGTCTCACTATATACTCCATGGACAATTAAAGTAGTGGTTTCCTTGTGTATCGTTTACACAGTCTAACACAAATTTCCTTTTTCTAAACTACCATCTTTTGGCCTCTATCTCTCTATCTGTGCCTATATTTCCAATTTCCTTTCTAACCGTGCCATAGCTGTGGTTGTGGATGGCCATCATTCACTTCCTCAACCTATCAACTCCGGTGTTCCCCAGGGTTCTGTCCTGTCTCCAGTTCTTTTTCTAATATTTATTAATGATCTTCTCAACTGTACCTGTAATCCTATCCATTCCTAAGATGATGGCCCTACCTAACATTATTCAACTAAATTTACACAACGACCCACTATGCAGTTACTTAATAACTCACGTGATGAGGCCATTGCACACCTATTCTCTGATGTATCTCCTATATCCGATTGGGGCAGAGAAAACCTTGTTGATTTCAATGCTTCTAATACCCAACTTCTCCATCTATCTAACCATCACAGTCTTCCACACAACTATCCCTTACTCTTCAACAATACACAAACCAACTCTTCATCTTCTCTCAATATTCTTGGTGTTTCTTTTTCTCATGACCTTTCTTGGAAGGATCATATTACCACTCTTGCTGAAACAGCTTCCCAAAAGTTAGGAACACAGCTTCTGGCGGATCTGTACAGGGGCACAATGCACCCATGTAATGAGTACTGTTCGCATGTGTGGGTAGGTTACACTCATACCGCATTTATAAAAAAAGTAGAGTCAAAAGCATTTTGTCTCGTCAATTTGCCTCATCTTCTAATTCTCTATAATGTCAATCTACATGCCGCAAGGTTGTATCTCTCTCACTCTTCTACCGCTATTACAAAATCAGTGTTCTTCAGAGCTTTCTCAATGTATACCCCCTCCCTTTTGGAGAGGGAGTGGCAACCACCTTTCAACACAATCCTATCCCTATTCTTTCCAACTTTCTAACCCAAGAGTGAACTGATTTTCCCAGTCTTTCTTCTACTCAGCAAGTAAGCTCTGGCACTCTCTCCCTCAATCGGACTTTCCCTCATCCTATGAATTAGACTGCTTCAAGCTCCGGAGGTCCAGACATTTTGACTCTAACGCACCTTGAATATGGCTCTCTATCATTCTTTCAACTTTGGGGAGGAGACACTTGTTACAGGCAGCTTTGCCTTTTATCTCCATACACATACAAATATATATAAACCGGTACATATTACATATATATACCGGTAGATAGATATATATATATATATATATATATATATATATATATATATATATATATATATATATATATATATATATATATATATATATATTTATATATATATATATTATATATATATATATATATATATATATATATATATATATATATATACTGTATATATATATACAGCATATATATATCCTTTCCTTTAGCTGCGGCATCTGATGTCTTGATCTTTTATAAAAATCATATGAAAGTACTGTCTCATAATGAGATATATATAAATATATATTTTCTAAATAAACATTTGTTTTGTCTCTTAAGTTTCCTCTTCCGTTTACAGTATCATCAAAAACCCCGCTACCGTACATATTTTGTGGAATCACATCTAGAAAATGAACCCTGGATATTACTCACATTTCCATACATACTTGTACGCGTGCCCACATTATTTGAATCAATAATACATTACAGACATACACACATATGCACATACACTTCCCGGTATAACAGCTACTGCATACCAAGTGACATACGCATACACATATAAATATACAAAGACATGCAATTATATAAATACATCCACACATGCATTTATTTAGTTATGTATTTTATGTTATTTTGTTCCTTTCTGTCTCCCTTGTCTTCTTCTTCCTCTCTACCCATGTTAAAGTTTGTGTGTATGAATTACTGTACTTGGTCATCTATAACTTTTACAGGAGTTGATTATTATTGAAGACTTAACTGTATGTATCTCAGAGTGGGCTATTTTCGGAGCTTCTCTGTTTCCTCACATTATTTGACTATTAATTAGTATCGTTCTTAACACCAATAATCCCCATATGATATTAATGAAAGCATGTGCTCCTCCCGGGATTCGAACCCAGGACACCATATTCAAAACTTACACGTTCTATCCATTATACCCCCCCAAGACATTTAAGGGGGGGGGGGGGTGTTAGTCCTTGCTGCATTTTTTGGGCTATATATATATTTATATGTTTTATTTAATGTTTTTAGTTTCCTCGCTAGACCTCCATCAAGCTTAAAAAAAACACTCCCAAGACCCCCTTTCAAGTCAAATTTGTAAATTTTTCTGTAGATAAGTGTCATGGCCGAAGGCCGAGTTCTCCTAAAATTACAGGCTTGCTATCGCTCGCCTGGAAAAAATCGACACCTTAACGGCCCAAAAGGTATTACTATTGAAAACAATGGGGTGAAAGGTTTCAAAATCGACAAACTAATGGAACGAACGCCTTAAGATCTCAAAACTAATGGGGCTAAACATGAGAGAGAAAGGGGGCTAGAATAACGAACCATCCCCCCTTAAAGATTCAGCACATGACTACGATTAATATCCCTTTATAGAATACTGGAGGCTATCAATATAATCATGGACAGGAACCAGCTGCACTAGGAATACCGTAATGCTTATGCGAGAGGAAAGAAACATTTTGGAGGCACAAATCTCAATGGACCGACCTCGCATCCAACTGTTCCTTAACCCTATTATACAGTATTAATTAATATCATCCTTAACACCAATAACCCCCAAATGACTTAAGACGTTTCATTCCGTTAGTTTGGCAATTATATGACGTTTTGCACCATTCAGATGTCGATTTTGTTTTCCTGCATTTTTAGAGATATCGGCCTTAGGCTAGGATATTTTTCTAAAAAAAAAAAATATATATATATATATATATATATATATATATATATAATATATATATATATATATATATATATATATATATTGGTATATAATATATATAATATATATATACTATATATATATATATATATATAAAATATATAATTTGAAGGGGGTCTGGGGATCTTTTTTTACCTTGAATTGGGTCTAGGGATCAAACTAGAAAATAGTGCCTGAACATTGCAAACACAATCTAACCCCTTGGCAATAACGCACGTACACACACACACACACACACTAGCCCACCAAAATGTCAACTATAAAACAGGAGCATTTCCTCATTACGTTTCCTCTACTGTATATACTTGTACGTTTAGTTTTTTAGTTTTTTTTTTTTTATATCTCAGTTCATTTACGAGTGAGCATGTTTAAATATTAGTTAAATTATTTTAGTTTTAGGCATACACCCACCCACACACACACACACACACACTATTTTTGTATTAAGGTGACAGTTACAAAGTGGTGTACAATCTATCTTATTCTAGTTACATTGTAGTTTATCTTATTGTACCAGTACCTCCCTACAATCAACCTAGTTGTTCCCCAATTCGTCCCTCCGCCACGACCATTTCAAAGTCCAAGTCTCTCACTCTTGTCCTCTGTAGCGGGGAGGACCTTGTACCCCTGAGACATAGGAGTGCAGACCTGAGAAGAGAGAAAGAGAGCCGGCATCTCATCCAAGTTATGACTTGGCTTCTATGCTGGCGCTTTTTCTCCGATATTTGTTCAGCTAATCTGGCATAGAAGACACTTGCAGAAGGTCCCATACCTCCCGACGATGAGAAGACCAGAGGAGTAAAGCTTCCTTGATCCCTGTTCAAAATTCTTTCTTCATAAGCGCGTTTTTCTCACTTTCGTTTCTCAAGTATGCCGCCTTGTGTCCTCGCTCACGATATGTTTGTGCTCTTGGGTTGAAGATTCTGATGTCGAAAAAAGCCTGTTGTCCCCTCGTCCAAAAACCTCGAGCACTTACGTCCACTCTTGCTTCATTTGAAGTATTTGCAGTATTGTGGGCCAAGCGCTGTCCGTCCATAGGCAGAAGTTCCGGTTCGATTCTGACATCATGGCACACCTCGTCCAGCATTTGTGCAGTGATGTCTCATACTTCATCATGCCGGATACAGATGAATCCTCCTTTCTTACAGGTCATACAGTGGTCTGGGTTGTTTATTTCACCGCATGCACATTTCAGCGGCAGGTTCGAAACTGGCCACCCATACCTCAAGGCTACGGCATCATTGAATTCTTGTTTATTTAAGCTGAAGCCTTTCTCCTTTATTGGTAATGATGTGAGCCAATTTGAAGCCCCTGTGTCTTGTGCCATCTCAACTCTCATTTTCAGTTCTTCCCTACATCTGGTCTTAATTTGTTCTAGGTTATGTTTCTGCCTATCTTCTCTGCTCTTTGTAATTTCCTGTCTTGCATTTTGTTGTTCCTCTTCGTCCACCTCATCATTTTCATTTTGCTCCCGTATTTTTTCTGTCAGAGACGTACTAAGTTTAAGGGAATTTTGGTACTCATGTGGTGCCGCCTCCACTGGGTTTATGATCCCCATACCTCCGAACCTTGGCGGAAGAGCTAATAGATCTCTTAGCTCTTGCGTGACGCCTTCCATCTCTGTTAACCTCTGAAGTGCGCATGGGGGTAATTGGAAACGTCCCCCTGTGCGTTTCCGTCACTAAAATATTCATTGTGCCATTAATAGCATTAATACTTATCCATATGCGCCTATTATGGGTTGATTATAAAGGTATTAACCTGAAACAACAATAAAACGAGTGAAAACAGCGTTTGGATGGTCAAAATCGGAGATATAGCCCGCGAGTTGTATAATGTATGGGTGAGGCAAACTGCTTTCCCGCCAATTTCCCCCAAGGCCACTGAGACACAGTCGATCGATACTCTCTCTCTCTCTCTCTTGCACTCGCTTGCCATCAGTGATGACAACACCCTGCTTGCAACTCGCTAATGTTAGCACGAAAATATACCTCAGAATAAGGGAATAACAGGGAAAATAGGTGATAACTGAAGGAGAGGAGGAAAGTGGGGAAGGAGGGGAGGTAGAGGACTGAGATTTTGCATGGCCCAGGGCAATAAAAAATTCGATGTCAAAAGTTGATTTTTTGTTCTCACTCACTCATAAGAGTCTCCCCGCAGTCCGCCGGGGGAACTCTTAAGAGTCTCCCGGCAGTTCCCGGGTTAAGGCCGGTATGAATGTTCCTCTGATTGCTTCTTCCAGCGGTTGGAGCATCTGTCTAATGCCAGGCACTGTTCTCATAAGAAAGGTCCATCTGTGCTTAACACCATATGTGAGGCAGTATATGCAGCATGTGGTTCAGATTTCGCAATGTCTGCCAGGGTTTTCACTTCCTTTACCCACTCTGCTACCTTTTTTCGCACATAGTCTCTCTTGCATTCTTCTGTGCCTATTACTGCTCCCAAATGGCGTTGACCCGCCTTTGTAATCTTCACTCCTGTCCCATCAAAAGTCCGCACCGCTTCTTCATACTTGTTTTCTTTCACTATTAGTACAGATTTACTAGCATTCGGATGGTACCCAATGACTTCGCCTACCGATTGTACTCTCCGCCACCATTCTTTGAGATCCCCTATTTTTCCTGCACCTGTGAGGTCATCTGCATACGCCACTTGTTTCACTCGGGTTACCTCGTTTTATTTTCTGCTGCAGAATTGATAGTGCCAGTGCATACATTGCCATTGCCACTGGATCTCCTTGCGTTGTTCCTTCATTTGATTTGAGAATTTTCATTTCTTCCTTCTTTGCGCTTCCAACTATATACAGGTTAGCTGGCTCCTTATAAGTATTTTCTATGTACTTTGCGATGCTCGGGCATTTGATCTTGTTGTTGTGAATAGCTGCCTCCCTATTAATGGTGTTAAAGGCATTTGTTGCATCCACTAGCAGTACCGCTTCACAATCTTCCTCATGATACACCTTCCCCATTGCATGTATTGCTGCTTCTCCTCCGGCTTGCTGTCCTGCACATACTTGTAAGTTGCCCACTGCTCTTTGTACATCTTTTCCAAATACGGACATGATTGCTTTTCCTATAATCCTTCTAAGAACTTCCCCAACGCCTACTGGTCTAACTCCTGGATTCTTATTTAAAGGTATCAGGCGACATGCTGTCAGAGCTTCTATGTTCACGCATGGTGATGATGCAAGTTTCTTTGCCAGCATTGCTATTGCTTCACAAAGGTCACCCGCGGCTGAACCAAACTTGTTTTGACTTAGGAAGATCCTCCAAGTCTTAGCATCTACTCCTGATGGACCTGCTCCTCCCTGTGTTTTCAGCGCCTTTCTCCATATGAGGTCTCCAGTTATATTCTCATATATCACCGGGTCTGGAGGAACATATTCCCCGTCTAGTTTGGCCTCATCACTTGCTGGTTTTGCTTCTGGGTGTTTCTCCTTCAGCTGGTCCAAGATGCGTCGACTCACTTCGTGCACCCCACTTGAGGCTTCCCCAGTGACCATTCTGACTGCCTGTGCCACTTTACCAATCCTCATGCTATTTCTCACTGATCGTGCCATATCATCTGGCTTCCTCTTTCTTCGTTGTTTTGTTTTCAGTCTTTGCTGGATTGCTCGTACTTGGCTAAGAATTTTGTCTAACTCCCCATTTTTCCACCACTCCATTCTCTGTTTCAGCGCTTTAATGTTCTCATTCAGTTTTCCCTTTGGTCTTTTTCTTTGAAGGAACAACTGAGGAATGAAAGAAGCTATCTTGATTGCCACGTGCGCCAAAGGGGCATCCTGAACATACTTTAGGATCATACGTCTGAGTTCCCCCAGCATGTCTTTTGCGGCTTCACAAATCGGTAGTTCAAACTTATTATGTTGCCATTGTATCACTTCTGTATAGATTTCATTCACTAATGTTGTGAGTCCGTCACCAGAATGTCCCATCCATTCTCCACCATTCATGTTTACGTTACGAGGTCGTTCGTTCTGTTCACGATTTTCGATTATTTCTTTCTCATTATCTTCGTTTAGGCCCACACTATTTTCATTATTTTGTTCCACACCTCTGTTGTCTTGCGAATTATTGATTCCTGCGTTTTCTTCTGCGGGCTGCAGTTGTTGATTGTTATTTTCTGCATTTTCTCTAACAGGGTTTGCTTGTAAATCTCCATTAACTACATTGTCTGTTTCACGGTTCATTTGTACTGCATCTCTCACTGCGTTTTGTCTGTCATCAGGATTATTCCTCGACTGGGACCGAGTTAATATCATCTTGTCTTATTATCATAATTTCCTACCTATTCCCTAATACTGAGTCTATCTATCATTTCTTCCTAAGGGACGAGCCTCTGCCCGATAAAGGTGAAAATGTAAACATCCTATGAGTAGGGTTAGAGATAGAAAGAGTAAGATAAGTTATTTAACTCACCTAGTATGATGCAAGGCTACAGAAGATCAGGCTATATTACAAGACAGTGAGTGCAAAAGAAAATAGACAAATAAAGTAAAATAAAAGTAGTGTTTAAAAATACGCACAAAGAATAAACACGGAAAAAAAAAATATATATATATATATATATAATACAAAACGATTATTGTAGTGAGAAAGGAAATACACTAATTAAGAGAGTAAAATTATTAAAAAGACAAGTGTCAAAATAGTGCTAAGGATTAAAGAAGGATGTTAGAAATCTACTATTAGTTTGAGAAAAAGGTCCTGGTTATCAGTATGCACATAATATATCAGCGAATTATACCTTATTTTAAATAGTATACTTAGTTACTAGTTCGTTAGAGATAACTCTCACATGAAATATACCACTTCAAGTCTGATTTCCTGACTCGGCCATAAATCATATATAACCCTACCTAATATAATCGGCCTGTTTCCTCAAAGCTAAATGACTCTATACAAAGCTAAAGAAACCTTGGCAATTTGAGCCGCTTTACATTCTAAATATGCCTAACTTTAAATGGAAACCAGCCAATTATGTCCTAAGATTTAATTATTTTCAAGACAAAAATATGTAAAAAATATTACATCATGTTACTCATGTAATAGTGGCATGAGGGACATTGAGGAAAGTGGAAGGAAGAGGGAAGGAGAGGGGAGAGAAGTGAATGTGTGGGTAAGGATGGGGAGTGGGGAGGGGGGAGGGTTGAATACTTGTTGTCACTGTGTTTCTCTCTCTCTATTATACAGTAGCTACTACTACTCTTACACAAACACACATTTATTTTTAAGCTGCATTGCATCAAAAACTACCACTGACATTTTGTTTTCAATACAAATCTCCCCATGGATTTAGATAAGAACCATACTTAAATACACTTTTGTTTTGCCTTTATACTGTCAGGTATCATATTACTTTAAGCGAGGGGAGGAGAGGTAGAGAGGGGGGGGGGGGAGTGTTGTGGTCAGCGAGGTTTATGGCTCCTTCCTCTATTCCCTTACTCCGCCTTTTCGCCTCTGCTGTACTTCGCTGTCTCTCTCCTGCATACTTCCCCCTGCTGCAGTCGTCCTCTCAGCATTAGCGCCATGCAGAATATTTCGGTCCACTTTCACACGACCAGCTTCTCCATGCACTGGCGCGATGACAGATGGGATGTGGGTGGGGAAGGGGGGGGCACACCCTAGGGTGAGTGGTGTTGGCTGGAGACAGTCAAGGAGGGAGGGTATTTTGCCTGGCATCGGCTTGCCCCTCGTCCATACGCCTCCCTCGCTGCCTGGCACAGCACTCTTCAATTTTCCGTCTCTTCTTTCACATGTTGTTTGATTTTGGTTAGATAGAACTCCAGAGTTTCACCCAATATCAAATCACCGTAATTTCCCACTCACCCTGTTGTATATTTCACAATTCCATCACCACCCCTTCCCTCACTAACTTGCTGTTCACCACGGAGAGAAAAATCCATACGTCCTCATCATATGTATATATATATATATATATATATATATATATATATATATATGTACTGTAGTATATATATATGTATATATAATGATTTATATATATATATAATTATATAAACAGGATTTGTTCATTTCGAGTGAGATATACAAACATGTTCCTACACCTCCCCACCCTATTCAACATCTGACAGACATTAATACAGCCCAGAGCGAGGCAAACGTAATGACAGCTAATAAGACATGACTTATTAGCGCTACCATACAGTTGGCCAAATAAGTCGTGTCGCCGCTGCCATTACATTTTGCTCGCTGTATGCTGTATTAATGTCTGTCAGATGTTGAATAGCGTGTGTAAAGATAGGAACATGTTTGCATATCTCACTCGAAACGATGAGTTAATGCTTAGATACTGCTGATGCCAATTATTGATCGAAATATACTTGGTGCCGCGACATCACTTATTTGGCCAACTGTACACCCAGAAGTGAAAGTCCCTCCATAGGGTTTACCCCCTACTCCTACTACCCCAGAAGCTAGGAACGGGGTGGTCCCTGCCCAGTCCCCCTTACTAATCCTACCCCAGGCAGAAGGGGCAGGATGTGCCTGTCTGTCACCCCTTCCTTCCCCTCCCCACCCATGAAGAGAACAAACTACCCCCGCTTCCCCCCCCCCCCCCCCCCGCACACTTACACCCCACCCAAATGCCAGACAGGAGGTTGACACACACACACACACCATTATCAATTTCATAAGTAATGGTATCGTGTTTACCTTCATTAATTTACCCTCTGACGGTTTTGACGCATTTTGATTGTTTATCCTGGCTATAATTAGACGAATAATTACAGCTTAGGAAGGACCAATGTGAAATAATGTCCTAATCTGAATTAAATCATCTAATAATAGCCATAAAGCAGAAAAGAAGAGCGTCATCGATTCTCAGAGGCTTAATATACGATTTGTTATACATGTATTATCATGTAGAAATTATACACAAACATACAATAGCTACTCGCTTTACATTTGACAGCATAACAATATGCCATGTTTGCTATTTGGTAGTATTATAAAGCAGTATAATCTAGTAATGAATTATTGTATTATATGGTGTCTCGGTGTATAACACCTATTTGGTAGTATTATAAAGCAGTATAATCTAGTAATGAATTATTGTATTTTATGGTGTCTCGGTGTATAACACCTATTTGGTAGTATTATAAAGCAGTATAATCTAGTAATGAATTATTGTATTTTATGGTGTCTCGGTGTATAACACCTATTTGGTAGTATTATAAAGCAGTATAATCTAGTAATGAATTATTGTATTTTATGGTGTCTCGGTGTATAACACCTATTTGGTAGTATTATAAAGCAGTATAATCTAGTAATGAATTATTGTATTTTATGGTGTCTCGGTGTATAGCCTAACACCTAGCGGAAAATATTATCAAGGAAGTGGGTTACTAAATATTATAGCAAACTGCATAGGCCTACTGTATATATTTCGTGCATAACTCAATACTGTAAAATCACACACATATATATATAGACCCTATATATATATATATATATATATATATATATATATATATATATATATTCTCTTTTAAACAGACGAGGTTAAAGGCAACACCAGTTTCAGCATTCAGTATTTTATTGTTACAGCTTTCAATAGTTCTAACAATTTTCCTCTGGGGTTCAGAGATGAGGTACAACAGGTTAGCAAAATTCATGGTGGATCCAACGTTTCACAAGTAAACATCTTGCATCTTCAGGGAATGGGCAGGTAATGATTAGAATAAGGACAAAGCAACATATTTATACAAAATTCGAGGATCAAGAATAGGTAGGTGGGCAGCTACTGGGTGTGGGGTGGCTGTTCATTGGTGGAAGGCAGTCTATTCGCGAGACGGGCACTAAATCTTATCGGTGGTTGGTTGTTGGCTGTGGGTGGCTGTGATTGGTTGGTGTTGTCAGTTGTGTGCTGAGCGCGGAAAGGTAAGGGAGGGGGGCACAGGGCGAGAGGAACGAGGGCAGTATGCCTGTAGCGCTTGCCTGAAGGAAGAATTTGAAGGTCTTGTGTTTGGTTGTTGATGCTGGGGTTGAGCGTTTGGATATATAGAGCTTCTAAAATAGCTAGTCTTCTGGGGTCTGATTCTTTGTCGAGTATGGTAGTTTGTTTGTCTAGGTCGGCGCGAGTTAGGGCAAGATGGTGGGGGGCTTGATAGTGATCACTATCGCCGTTGAGGCATTGTCCTGTGTTAGTTACAGGAACTCCAGTGTCGCTTCATGACCTCCTCCGGACTTAACTTCACCTTTGAAAAATCTAACAATGGACAACTCCCCTTCCTCGACATCCTCGTAGCTCTGAACGACCATGGGTTCAAAACCACCGTCTACATTAAACCAACTAACACAGGACAATGCCTCAACGGCGATAGTGAATGCCCCCGCCGTTATCTTCTATCCTCCATCTCCGCCTATGTTAGGAGAGCCCTCACGCACTGCTCTACCTGGGCCGACACCCACCAGGAACTAGAAAGACTATCCCAAGTTTTAGTAAATAACGGATACTCCAACTCCGACATCTCCAGCACCATCAACCACCATCTTGAAAAATGGTACACCCAAAGCCCTCCCAACATTGACCCCCCCAATGAAATTAAGATCTTCTACCGCAATTACATGTCCTCTGAACACAAAAATGACGAGGCCGTCTTAAAAGAAATAATCTCCAAGCATGTCCACCCAACCAACCCGGAAAACAAAATCAAATTAATAATTTATTACAAATCCCCCAAGACCTCCAACCTCGTTCTCCGCAACAAACCAGCCTCCACCAAGATAAAGAGCCCGATGACCGACGATCACGTCATTTACCAACATACCTGTAATTATGAGGACTGTGGACCTCATTCCTATATTGGTATGACGCAGACTCGTCTTTCACGTCGGTTAACTCTTCACCTTCAGGCTGGAGCCATCAAAGACCACTATCTCACCCCTAACCACCCTTACCTCACACGCAACGAGTTAGAGAAAACACACCACCATACTCGATAAAGAAAGTGACCCAAGGAGATTACCTATACTCGAAGCTTTATATATCCAAGCCTTACATCCCAACATCAACAACCAAACTCTGGACCTTCAGATCCTTCCTTCTGCCAAAAAGGCACTACCCTATAGGACCTAACACCCCTCCTCGCCCCCCGGTGCCCTTGACGCAGCCCCCCGCGCTACCTCCTTCAGCTTCGTCTTCTGCAGGCGCCACACAACTTAGGCCACGCCCCTCGACACGCAGCCAATCAGCTTCGACCCCACCTACCGACCACCATCCCGCATCCAGTGCGCATGCGTGAAGCGGTTACCCCCTTTCTCTCTCCTAGTTTACCCTTCCACCAATAGCAGACTTTTGCCCCCTGTTTTCCGCCTCCTCTGATCCTCCACCCTCTATATATACCCTTCCTGTTTACCTTTTATATCATTCCTTCCTTACTTGATAATGCTGGTTGTCCAGTGAAACGTGTCGTATATCCTGTATCTTCATGTACTGTAATGTAACCCTGTACCACCATGAATTTTGCTCATCTCCTTCATCTACTTCCTGCCACCCAGCGAAAACTCATCAGAGACCTGGAAACTTTGAATAATAAAATTTCCAACGCAGAAATTGCCATTTCTTTCAACCTCGTATGTATTAAAGAAAATTTATTACCTGGCTTTACCAACATATATATATATATATATATATATATATATATATATGTGTGTGTGTGTGTGTGTGTGTGTGTGTGAGTGAGTGAGAGAGAGAGAGAGAGAGAGAGAGAAAAAGTGTTAATATTCTCGAATATGCGCCAAAAAGCCTAACCACGGATCGAGCATTGAATGTATAGACCACTTATAATCAATTAAGCAATCCATACAATATGTGTTTTAGTAGTTCCAACATCTCTTCAGAGGTATTCAAAAATTACAAGATTACCATTTCAATGTGCAAATCCATTAAATACCAATACATATTGCGCGGGTGGGTGAATACTATTGATCTATCTATCCATTGCCTGACGCCGTGATCCCCGAAGGGTTGGCCACGGGTGAATACAATAATTTGTAAAATAACTAGAAGGCAATTTACATTATAAATACAAACATGATAGAATACTAATTACGCATAAATCATAAGTGTTTGTGTATCAAGCTACTGATAGGTGATAGACAGTATAAATGATCTTCATTCTGCAAAATCAGATAATTGATTGAAACATTGTTCTGGCATATATATATCATATATATATATATATATAGATTACCAATTACTGACATGGTCTCTGCCTCGTTGCAAGGTTACTTTATTCTGTGTTCGTGGAAAACAATGGTTGTAATTGGCAGTTTCCTCCTGTGTGGGGTTGGGGTAGGGTGTGAGTGGGGGGCCTGCTTGTTTAATCTCTCCATTATAGGGTAGGGGAACGAAGATATTATAGGGTGTAGATAATTGGAATTTCAGTATTTGATGAAGCATTTTTTTGTTTTATTTTGGTTATCATTAGAGGATTTTATGCAGTTTAGGAAGGCTCTCCAGGAATCAATTCTTACTTAACTCTGAAGCTCCCGCAAGTTATACGTAAACTGAATACAATAATGTAGTAGTAGCCAGAGTTAACTGACAGAACGCGTCATAATCTTCTAGGGGTTGTCTGTCTTTATCTATATATTGTCAGGCGCCTTAGTTCCATAGGGGGTGGACGCGAATGAATCATCTATCTCTCTTGCTCGCTCTCTTTATCTCTCGCTCTCCCTCCCTCGCTCTTGCTCTTGCTCTCGCTCTCTCTCTCTCTCTCTCTCTCTCACTTTCAACCCTTTTAAACTAAGTTAAGAACTGAAAATATCTGTGGCCAATTTACCGCTTTGATTGCCAGAGATGGTTCCTAAGCTGTATATAATCGTCTAGTGTTATCAAGGAAAAATATGCCATATTATTGAAAGTGTTAACAATATGCCATATTATTGAAAGTGTTAACAATATGCCATATTATTGAAAGTGTTAACAATATGCCATATTATTGAAAGTGTTAACAATATGCCATATTATTGAAAGTGTTAACAATATGTCATATTATTGAAAGTGTTAACAAATACGTATGACTTCTCTGGGGTGCTTTGGGAAAATGGTAGGATGTGTATTTCGTAATACAAAACTTCCTAAAGTCATTGTGATACCGTACGTGTGTAAGGAGGGTATTTTATTATTAGGGGTTCGTCCCCTACGGGGAACCCCTATTGTAATCATTAAACCTGGAATTTCATCCAAATCTTTCTTACGCGCCGGTTTCGACGCAATAACTCCAGAACCGCTTTTTGGATCGGGATCAAACTTTCACAAGAGGTGCCTTTTTGTATTGGGCAATTTTGGATATGCTAAACATCCGGCATGGTGGCCAAACAGGTCCGTGGCAGCCGATTTCCCGAAAAACTTGACGCCTAAATACCGTCTCTCCCACTCACAGGAAACGACTGGGCTTTGGCATACGCACTCCCCTACTAATGCTCCGCAAATTTTATAGAGAAGGTTTTGCTTTTGCACGTGGGGTTTTTTCCGGCAATCTTGAAAAAACCTCGAATTCCACTTAAAATTCCACATCTTGAAAACTACGCCGATGATCAGAGCCATGCTTGCGTAGTTGGGTGAGGCTCGCGATTCCGAACGTTTTGATACCAAAAAAATATAAATGGGTGGAATAGTTTGGCCGCAGCATTGAAAACTGTCTATTCTTAAATTACTTTAAAACCGAATTCGCTACCACACACAAACTTTACCGTCTAGTCTATAGGCTTCCACGCATCCCCCAGTTTTGCTTAATAACATCATCTCTTTATTATTCAGTCCTAACTTTTGTTTTTTTATTGAACTCTCTCAAAACCGTTCGAGTCCCTACGAATTCCAGCAATTATTTAGCCAACCTACCTATACATACCTACCCTACCAAATAATAATGATAAATTCAAATTTATTTTTGGTAAATGACAGAGTATTGGCTAAGGTTTTTAACAATTCCTCCCTTTGCCAAATTCTTAGTTTAATAACAATGATATGGACCTTTAAAGTTTTGGCAATTGCCCGTGTGACTCCTATTTTAACCCTCCTAAAGTGTTACCACGAAATACCGCTAGATCCTTTCTCAAAAGTCGCTAGCATGTTGCTACATAGGCAAACAATGTTAGAATAATGCTGCAATTTCTAAAGAGTTTTGGTTTGTTTGTTTTGCAAATTTTACAATGTAATATGACTAGAATGTCTGACATATTTAAATTATCCCTAGTAAATCTCTCTAGATATGAAAAAATGGCTGCTAAATTGAAGTAAATAGCTCTACATCTAGCGGTAATATCTAGCGATACAACTGGCAACACTGCCTAGCCATTCCCTCCTATCTTCACCTCCCTCATATGTATCAACAACCACTCTAGTGAACTTTCGGTATTTAGTTTATTCAGCTTAATACTATTTATCCACATAAAATAGAAACCTATCACGATTGTTGTCTAATACAACCATAGATAATGCTATTACATATTATTTGAACATGAGGTCGAATTTAGCAGTTGTGTTTACCTTGAACAGTAATTGACAGTCTGTGACAGAACCGAAAGCTTCTCTTGCCGTGTAGTACTCAAAGAAAGCAGGGGTACTTAAGCCAAGTCAGAGATGCAGAGGTCACTTTCACAATGCATTATAACCCTAGACAGACACCAATATACCACTACAAAAGAGATAGGAAAATATTATATTAATGTCCTAGGTATTTGAAATTATGCAAATGAGTAAAATCCATTATGATATAATGATAATGGGATTGATTAGTAGCTGGCAACAGTGTTGCACAAAATTTTCTGAACGTATGCGAACTTCGGAGTATTTATCCCATTAATATACACATCTATCACTATTTAAATGTAATACAACCATACACAGTGCTATTACATATTATTTGAACATAATATAGGATGCTCTTTCCTTTAAACCATTTTCTATATCTATTCAAGAAAAATATAGGCCTAGCCTAGGCAGCGCTACCGGTAGGTACTAATTTATCAGTTCGAATTTTGATTGAGAGTGGGATTAGGCCTAGGCCTAGCCTAGGGCTTAACATGGGATACTGTTTGGGGTTTGGGAATAGACTGAGGCTGCTTTAGGCCTAATTAGGTAAAATTAGTCAAATCGAGACAATTGCATAGCCTAGGCCTATTAAGCAAATATTTTACCAATCTACAATAGGCCTAGTCTATTCGCTGTAAGTAGGCAAGAAATCATGACCTAGGCTATAACCTCTGTAACTAAAAAACAACTAGGCCTAGAGTGATCAAGCTAATATGTGACTGATATGTCGACCATTTGGGAAGAGTCGGTCAAGGAATAGCCTAGATGTGGAAATTTGCAGCCTATTTGATATACAGAGGTTAGAGGTCATTGTTGAGGCCCCCCCCCCTCATGACATATTGTCATCATCATCTTATATATTGCCAGCAGGGGGCAAATAACCGAAAAAAATCGCCGTCAAAATAGACGCAAACTTAACCACGGCGATCGACACATGTAAACATGGCGGTGGAGCGGCGACGAAAGCTTGCCATCATGTTCCTGTCCATTTTGAATGCCGTTGGATACAATAATATGTTGAGGGGGGCAAATAGGCCTAACCAAACTGCGGCGATCGACCATGTAAACATGACGGCGGCGGCGGCGGCGGCGGTGGACGCTTGCGATCATGTTCCCGTCTATTTTGACTGCCATTGGATACAATAATATGTTGAGGGAAGGGCTTTGCGGCAATTTTTTTGGTTGTTTGCCCCCTACTGGCAATATATATGATGATAACATGTCATGGGGGGGTGAGGGGGGGCTTTCAACATATTATTGTATCGAATGGCATTCAAAATAGACAGGAACATTATCCCAAGCGTCCAACGCCGACACCGCCGCGGCTGCTGAAGAACAAGGAAATTAGCAATAGGTTTTATTGTAAAACTGGAGGGAAAATTAATAGAAATAAGGAAGCTAGGCCTAGTGATGTAAATAGTCAATGGAATTTCCTTAATAATGACAATTATATGTATAGGTATAAAGTAAAAACAATATATTTTACATAATTTATTGCATATCTTACATATTTAAACAAATATATATTAAAAATAGTTTAACCACCACCACTGAGATCCCCCAAAATACTCTAATAGGGCTGGCCTGAAGAAATAGATCAAGATGGACAACCAATCAACACATGATAGGTAGGGAAGGGCAGGTTAACAACGGCGATCGACAAATGTAAACATGACGACCGTACACTCGGAAACTACATCCATCCCCATTAGCCTAACCTAACAACCTTACCTAAACCTATCCTAGTATTATGGGTGGAGGCTGCCGCCCCCTAGACCCAGTACGTTGGATACAAAACTAACCCTCACGTAACACCTAGTATATGTCCCTAGTACCAGTACGTGGGATACCAAGCTAACCCTCACGTAACACCTAGTATATGTCCGTAGTACCTAGTATTTGGGATACAATACTAACCCTTACATAACACCTAGTATATGTCCCTAGTACCCAGTATGTGGGATACAAAACTAAACCTTCACCTAGCATATGTCCCTCAATCAGTACAACCTTTCACCCTCACTACCGTTCGTGAGTCTTCATACATCTTCATTATCACACGCACCAGCCACTCCTCTACGCCAAATTTTCTCCTAGCCTACTGCACAACTTCTTACTTTCAGTAGAGACGTGATTTTCCGGGCCCGTTGCAAGACCACCGTCTCAACCGAGCCGTCGCAAGATCATCACAGGACAGGAAAAACAACACAGGCTTGCTCCAAAGCCAAGCACACATCTTACAAATATATAGGCTAGGCTATACAACTTCCATTTCATCGGAATAACATTCACCGCCAATTTAATTATCATAAGGATTATATAAATGCAATTCTGATATGAAAAAACAATCGGTAAATAGCATAGCCTAGGCCTAGTCAAAGCTGGGGTTTGTTGTTTGTTTCGTGGACAAAATTTAAACCAAGCGTACTGTCCCATATTAATTAATTATCAACAATTGGATATATGTTACTGTGGGCTCTTATTACTCTACTATCTAATAATACGCAAGTAAATTATAACATAATGTTTGGATAAACAAATATACCGAAATCAATTAGAATGGAGAAACAGTAAGTTGAGTGAGATGTTTCAGCTTGCCGTCAACCCAGCTCCGGAGCTCTCTTGCCGTCGCAAGAGAATATTGGTGTCTCGCTTGCTAAAGGTGGGCTTGCAACGGGACCAGAAAAAAAGTTTTTCGGGTAGATCTTGCGACGGTGGTCTTGAGACGGGACCGGAAAAACACCTCTTAGATATCTTTCCTGCAGCTGCCTGACTATGAAGTTATCATACCTTCAAAGACTCTCTCACACTCACAGACCTTCATGACTTGGCCAAGCATTTTCAGGCCTCTTATAGCAGTTGCAAGGGGAGCCTAACTCTGAAATCACTAGATAGTGCCTCCAGAACCATAAAAAAGAGGAGAGGGCTTAATTAACACACTTCCCTGTTGGGCTCCGACGCGAACTGAAAACTCATCACTCAGTACCCTCACGTAACACCTAGTATATGTCCCTAGTACCCAGTACTTTGGATACAAAACTAACCTCCACCTAACACCTAGTATATGTCCCTAGTAACCAGTACATGGGATATAAAGCTAACCCTTACCAAATATCTAGTACCGTACTGTATATGTCAATCCAAGGTCCTCCTGCTAACGAAGAAGTTCCTGAGGTTGGCGGGGCGTCTCCGTCGACTGCGGGGCATGGGTGCCCTCCCCTGAAATCTACGATGTCCCCGTCCTCCCTGTGAAACCTCTCCACCCTGGGGTCCTTTCCGCCTGGATAGGGTGACATAAGCTTCACAGCTTCACTACCCTATATCCTCAACAAGTACTGTATATGTCCCTCACTCAGCTGTACATCTTTCACCCTCACTACCGTTCGTGAGTCCTCGTACATCTTCATTATCACATGCACCAGCCACTCCTCAACGCCAAGTTTTCTCCTAGCCTACTGCACAACTTCTCTGGCCACCTTATCAAAGGCCTTCTCCCGGTCTGCAAACACAACATCAGATCCCTATCTTTTAAGTACATACAGTACATACAGTATCTTTCCCTTATCATACCTTCTAAGACTCTCTCACAGACCTTCATGACTTAGTCTAGCATTTTCAGGACCCTTATAGCAGTTCCCAGGGGAGACAAACTCTGAAATCACCAGATAGTGCCTCCAGAAACCATAACAAAAAAAAAAAGAGGAAAGGGCTTCATTAACACAGAGCCCTGGTGGACTCCGACGCGAACATGAAAACTCATCACCTCAGTACCGGTACATCTTTCACCCTCACTGGCCGTTTGTGAGTCCTCATACATCTTCCTTATCACACAAATACCTTCATGACTTGGATTGTGCCGTGTCCTAGCATGAAACCAAACTGCATATCGTCAATATCATACCTTCAAAGACTTTCTCACAGACCTTCATGACTTGATCAAGTATTTTCAGGCCCCTATAATTTTCCCTATCCAATGAGTCCCCTTTGCTCGTATACAGTATATAATATACTTTTGTGCCATTCATCAGAGATTACTTCCTCTCTGATGATGAAGTTAATTAGCTCATTGAACACACCTACTCCTTTCTCACCTGAGGCCTTAATCATCTCGGCTAGAATGCCAGAGCATCCTGCAGCTTTTCTGTCCTTCATTAAGTTATTGCACTGCTTACAAAAGCTGGCACAATCACAGGGAGGGGGGAGTATTGGCTTTTCGTTGCTAATTCTCTATTCCAGGCAAATTCCATGTTGAATAATCTTTCGTAGGGTATCACAAACTTATTTTACAATGGAAAATAATGCATGAGGAGGGCTGGGTAGGCCTATTAGTATTTTGTGAAATAACTTAAATTAGGTTAGGCTATAGTATACTTCATTAGGTTATTAGGCCTATGAGAAACCAGGCCTAGGCCTAGCTTAATTTTATTTCACTGCTCAACATATTTTTGTTTTCTTTTTTTTGCTTTTGAGCTCTGCATAGGGCTATATTCAGGTAGGCTTGGGGTTTAGTAAAATTGCAAATTAGGCTATGCTACATATTTTTCCTTCTATTGGAAAGCACAGGCCTACACAATAGTACACATGTTAAAGAATTTAAACTAGCCTAACACAAGTTAGCTAGACTGAAAAGAACAAACAAAAATAGGCTAGGCTAATTGCAGCTAAATAATTTAGCCTAGCCTCACCAATTTAGCATAGACTGAAAAAACAAAACAAATAGGGCTAATTGCAGTTTTGGTAAGAGTTAAAATGCACCAGACACAAGAAGCCCACACAGACCACGAGCGAACACCAAACAGAAAACCCAAAGGAAAGGTACACAGAACGAAAGGACCATCTGACCGAGCCAGCCCTTTCAAGACAGGCCCAAGACCGCAGGGTAAGCAAGCGCCAGGCTGCACCCGTTACTTTCTTAAGACCATTTTCCAACTTCAGTACACTAACCTCCTCGGGTACGACCACTCCTAACTACAAAGGGATGAACCAGAATATACACATATTAAAACACCCATCCTGTCCCGACGGGTGAGCCAATGCCAACAACAACAGACAGCCATAATTATATAATGGATGTCTTAAATCCGAGAAGTAGATGTTTATATATCTTAGAAGTTAAAACAACCACGCTGGTACCCGAGACCTATTATCTCTGTCCAGGAGAGATAGTATATGTAACCCGGCTCAGTGCCCTTGAATTGTCCTTCTGTAACTAAGTATTAATATTAACATTCCCTAACATCTTGTCTTGCCAGACTAAGCTTCGGAAGACCCATCGCCCAATAAATCTGATGTAATCAATCCTTAGGTAAGTATTTTATCCGACATGTGGTCACCTTTTACATTTACTTTCCCACAATTGTTCATAGGCTTCCCCTTGCCTCCCTTGTATTAACAACCAGCACACTACGCCATAATCGGTTTACATCCTCTACCCAACCAGAGTGTATAAGATAACCTGGTTACCAGTATCTGTCAAAGTACCAAAACCTAACTAAGACCGCTACGACCTGCGCTGTGTTGGTATATTTAGATTTCATAGAAAGACGAAAGTTCCCAGGGCCAACTAAGAATATCCATAACCATCGGACTGACATATGTCTACTTTCCCAGATCATATACACCCTATAGTTGCCATTCCCGGTAGCATTGGCTAACGTATTTACTGCCTTTTCAAAACTTCCATATCATGGTAGCCGAATGCCACCCCCACGCCAGGACCTAAGGGGCAAAATTCCTGTAGCCCTGAACTTCACCCCCCTCTCAGAAGGACACCAGCGCTTCTCGACTCTTGTCCGATAGCCTCTCTCTCATACACTCTTGAAGAATCCTTGAATTGTCCGTGGCTAACGCTCTCCAATTTGAATATATACTCCTATCAGCCTCCTTCAAGATAGGCCAGAACAACATTAGACTTTACTAGCCCCTGCAGGCATCTTTCTCTACAACACATTCACAAACGGCACCCGGTCGTCGGCTGCTGAGCTAGCCCACAGCCAGTAACTAACTTCTATTGCCAACTTCAGATAAGGTGGCGAGTTAGCAAACCCGTCTCCACCACATCCAGCAAACTACAATAAACACACAGCCGAGAAACCAGCTAGATAAGGCACCTTCGGTTTTGGTATAAAGACTACCCACATCTGTCTCATACACAGAGTGTTGATTACAAACCATGGTGAGTGGCAAGCCCTAGCCAAAGCGCTGACGACTATCACAGAGAGGAGGGGCACACAGATCCCCCTTTGCACACCGAGGAGGGAGGACCCCACCCCGCGGAGGATACCTGGCCCCTGTTTTGAATCGAGTCACCAGGTAGCACAGGATTTTCTATCACAGGAACTAAATGCATGAACTAACACCTACTAACATCTATAGCTCACAATAAACCATTTACTCTTTTGCATGCTGGCTCACTAAATAGACCTCAGCTATACCCGAGAAGAAGATTGAACAAGCTAGAGAGACGCTTACTTCACCAGCTTCCCTATCCTCCTCGCAAAGTAGATCCGTCTTCTCCCCTAAATATTCCAGTATAGCCAAAATAGTACCTCTACTTAGGTCAGTATATGAAAAAATATAAAGGCTTTCCTATAAGCCAGTGCCACAACAGTAATACCATCTACCTAGTCCCAGATCGATGAAGTCTCCTTATTTCGCTAAACCCAGAGATCAATTAAGTCCAAAGGATCGAGATCCCTACTGTCTACAGGGTCCAGAAAACCGAGTCCTCAAAATAAATTCCCGCCCCAGTCAAATCAGTTGAAAAGGCTAGACTACCACACAGGGCGTCACTACCCTGCCGTAACTCAGCTATGCCCTGTGTTGTTCCGGAGTGAGATCCCAGAGCCGGCAGACTACTTGCGGCCGATTTGGATAGGAAGGACATGCCCACGCTATTGAAGAACTCCACACATATGGCACCCAGGACGGACGCGGAACATCGTTAGGCCCCCAACCATCATGGAGCAAGAAACCAGGACCAAGCCCATCAGATATTACCAAGATTCCTTAGCAGTAACTAATATTACTGGCTGTAGAGAATTCAATAATTCATATTTCTACGAAGTGGCTAAGACCTGACCAAGGGTAATTCAGACGTAACCATTCCATTTTGGACGTACTAAGCGAGCAGTGCTCTTATTAACAGGCGACCTTGACTCTAGGATAATACCTATCAGATATAAACTTAGTGATATCGAACGTTCGCCACTGATTGCGTTCTATGTATTTCTCGAACCAAGGATATCAACTTAGATCGTACCCCCTGAGGTTACTAGAATTCTCTGCTCTAAAATACGCGTGTCTAAATAGGTCTGTGAACTACTACTGGGCACCAAGAGCTACCAGTAATAAATATCTAACAGTGGAATATGGAATCCAGTAACAGTTGATGGTTCTGCGGTATATAAACCTGTGGAATCCGAAGCAAGTGAGCAGAGATGAATACCTAACGTTGGAGTGGACTAGGTCCAACCAGATCCACTTATGATAGTGTTGTTCATTTCTTGTATGTCTACCACAAGTCTTCTGCAGTGGTATTCAATAAAACAGGGCATCATGTAACTGCTACCATGGTTCTGTGTTCTCGATTCCCATATCTGGTAGTGCATGCACGTCCTTATATACCCCGTCAATTTAGAACTCACATTACCAAGTTAAACTGTAGAAAAACAGGGCGCATAACAGTAAGAGTTGTAGTTGTGGGATACCAAACAGCTTGTTTATATAGCATAGTCGCACGCTCGCAGTTAGTGCCTACCTTCGTTCTAATTTAACTGCCGGGGTAAATTGGTAAGGCCACCCTCAATCCGCTCGCCGGTAAACAAAACAATTTACCCAACGCCTGGACGTGGATACAATAATGGGGTGAAGGGCGTTATCCCCCTATGACTTTTGTCATCATGATCTATAGCACCAAGCAGGGGCAAATACCTACAGTCAAATTTAGACGCGATGTAACGGCGAGGTGCGAGCTACGTAAATAAAGGGAGATATAGACCGCTAACACAACTCTAAACAATTTTTGCTAATGTATTATATTTTTTATAGTTAGACCGCAACCGTGAGAGATGACAAGTTATGGTTTATTTTAGGGCTATACAAAAACATTTGCTTTGTAACTTAGATAATCATAGTTAGCTAATAAATGCAGTACGAGTGGGTGTTTTCTTTATATGTAGGCCTAGTGAACAAAATGTTGTTTGGTTTATTAGGCTAAACGAGGGCTGACTTTATGCTAATAATATAAGGAGGGAGACAATATATGTCAAGGATAGCCTAGATGGAACTGTCTAGCCAATTGCTCTAGCCCTTTTGAGCTACATAGGTAGAGATCGTTGGATACAATAATATGGTGAGGGGGTCAATCGCCCCCCAGACATAGGCATCATCAGATATATTGCCAGAGGGGGGCAAAGAGCCTAGGCCTACCCTAACGACAACAAAAACACCGTCAAAATTAGACGCGAAACTTATATTAACTACGGCGATCGACTATTGCCCACACCGCCGCGGTTATTGTTGAGGTCCTGAGGATCCACAGTATGAATTTGAACAAGCTCTTCCCTCCGCAGTCTCCGCATACCATGTATAGTCGTCTACGGTACCTCTTCCCCTCCACATCCTACATATGGTCGGCGACTACATAGGCCATCGAAGCCGCCTCGTCCCGTCACTGAAGATGTGGAATGGGCGTCCCCAATTTCTGTATTCAAAGATGCGATTCCTTCCAAAACAGCTCATACGGGATTGTCTGGGGTTGGTTGATAAGGGCAATCGACGTCAGGACATTGCTCTGGCCCTAGTTTTTTTTTTACCCCCGTGGTTTGTAGGTCTCTGGTTCACCACCTGATGACCTGCTATTGGGTTGTGGCCTTTACAGTGTTACGGTTCTACGAATGACTAGCGTTTTCTTGGGATGAATGAAAGTTGACACGGTGGTGAATTTTAACCTAAAATAATAAACTAATTTAATTGTGACATAGGATCTCCGCGACTACGGTATGGCCCGGAGTGGGCGAGTATTCGCCTGAGGGGGGGGGGGGGGGGGGTTGCCCCAAGACAAGACAAGACCATAAATTCTAGTGCAGGTTTTACCTCAGATTTTGTGAGTTTTAATTTAGCCTAGCCTAGGCGCCTAAGAGTTCAGAAAATTTTGCAAAAATGCACCCCATACTAAGCCTACCCATAGCCTAATAGGCCTAGTGAGTTCTTTTTTTTTTGGCTGACCACCCACAAAGTTAATATAGAATACCGTATTGGAATGCAGGCTTGGAATAAGCCTTACTATAAACTGTAGGGCTAGGCTACTTCCTTTTAATTTAAGCTTGATTCTTTGGAAAAATCTATTAGGGCCTAGACCAGGGCAGGAAAGTAACATTTGAAAATGGACGTGTAAAAAGTCGCCCATAAACGGCGGGGCGCTATGTTATTGTAATTTGGGAGCTTATTTCGTTTGTTGATTGACTTTGTCCTTGTAATTGGGGATCCTATGAATTAGCACGAGCTGATGATGACTTACCGTACATTACTAATACGTGACAGGGCCGACGTGGAGGGGCAGAGCCGCAGAAGAACACACTCAACATATTTGGTGTCCCACCGTAACTTTTAATGGGATGGATGTCGTTACCGGGTGTACGGTCGTTCATGTTTACATAGGGCGATCGTCGCGGTTAACTTCGAGTTCTATTTATGACGTCAATTTTTTTCGGCATATTTCATTTTATTGCACTTCGTTTTATATTTAGGCTATAATCTAGCTTTGGCACGACAATAACCCTAACATAGTCTTTCTTAAAGAGTCTTCTAATTTTCCAGTAGCCTATAGCCTAATTTAGGTAATTTTTAACAGGCACACCTAAATGGTTGGTATTTTAAACGACACTACTGCAGCATTCTTTGAGAAACCAATTTATATAGAAAGCTAATAGGCAACACGAGATTCAGCCATATTTTTCTCCATAAGCTATAGTCCGCATGGAGGATTTTCGTTATCGACAAATGGAAAAAATTCCCACTTCAACAGACAAAATAGACAAATTACACCAAAAATTGGGGTGTGGGGGCAGCATAGCCCACCCAGAATCGCATACTATAATAGGTTAGGTAAGGTTGTTAGGTTAGACTAGGCTAATGTCTCTTCAAAGGGGTATAGGCCGAATTAACACTAGGATAGCCTATACCTGGTCAAGGGTAAGTCCTGCTGTAGTTCAACTTGAATGCTACCGGAAATTGTAATATTAGACTAGGCATAGCCTATAGAAAGAATAGCTAAGACTACTTATTTCTTGTAGCCTATAAGATAGGCTTAGCCGCGTGAGAATGTAGAGTTGGGTCGTACCGCCACCAGTGTTTTACACTGGCGCAGAACGGCGACGGCAGCTTGCCATCATGTTCCCGTCTAGTTTGACTGCCATTGGATACAATATGTTGAGGGGAGGGCTTTGCGGCAATTTTTTTGGTTGTTTGCCACCTACTGGCAATATATGATGATGAAAGACACGTCCTATGGGGGCAAAGCCCACCCCCTCACCCATTATTGTATCCAATGGCATTCAAAATAGACGAGGACACATTAAGCAAGTGTCCGACGCCGACACCGCCGCCGGAATGTTTACATATGTCGAAACCGTGGTTAAAGGTATGGTTCACACATAGCGGAGTCGGTGTCGAGTACAACCACGAGTCACACTCGTCGATTATCTCCGTCGACTCGGAGGCTGAGTACGGCCGCGAGTAGCAATTGATCCCGAGTCAAGGAGAGGGTGTAACACGAGTTAACTCGAGTCAATACGAGTCAACACGTGGTTCATGCAAGAGTCTGTATGAGTAACTGAGAGTTTCAAAACGAGTGTAACACGAACTCCAACACGAGTGTCAAAAAATTGAAAAATAATGGCAACATTCCAGGGCACGTAAACAAAGAGTATGGAACGAGTCAACGGGATTGTTACACGGATCAACTACGATTTTTATACGGATCAACACGAAAGGACAACGCGTTGAACTCTCGTTGGATCTCTGTTGCACACGTGTTGACTCGTGTTACATCCGTGTAAACTCTCGTTGATTCTTCCTACATTTTTGAAATAACGGTATTCCAAATGACACTTGCTTTTAGTGTTACACTCGTGTTTTTTTCTCAGGGGAAGTGTTTACTCTTGTTTACTTCGTGTTTCACTTGTGGTGTTGGAATCGTGTAAACTCTGGGCAATCATGGGGGCACCAAATGTTTGGCAATCACATTCGTGCTTTCTAATCTTGTTGATACGGTGTTGCATGTGTGTTACCTATGTGTTATGCCGTAGACACGTGTTGCTTCGTCAACGTCGAAATGATGACGAAACGCGGACGAATCACCAAAGAGTGTTACACGGGTTTACACAGATTGTCAACAACGAAGTTAACACGAATAAGCGAAGAGTATATTCCAGATGTCAACAACACGAGTTAACACGTATGTACACGAGGCTACGCGTATGGTGTAGGCCACACTCATGGGTACGTCGCCACGGGACTCGGAAGAAATGTGTCATGCGGGGCCATGAAATTTTTGGAACCCCGTGGCGAGTACCCACGAGTGTGGCGAGTATACACGAGAGTGGTAGCACGAGTGTCTATACGAGTGTTGAGGAGTAGCGACGAGTCATTGCTGAATAGCAAAATTGTCATCACTCGTGTTGGACTCGCGCAACGACTCGGCTATGTGTGAACCAGCCTTTAGTTCGCGTCTATTTTGAAGGCGTTTTTGTCGGGTCTTTGCCTCCTGCGGGCAATAAATATGATGATGACAATATGTCATGGGGGGGGGGGGGTTACCCCCCTCAACCTATTATTGTATCCAAAAGCAGTCAAATAGACGGGAACATGATGGCCAGGGTCCCCCGCCCCTCCGCGTAGTGTAATCAAAGCTGGCGGTAAACCCGAACTCTACATTCTACCCCACTAATTTTCCAATTAGCATAACCGATGATTATCAATGATCAATCCCAGTTAGAAACGTCCATGCTTCCCTCCCATAAGTCAATGTCGGGTTTACCACATTGTCATGCAAGGACTTCTTTACTTCCATGCTGACCACCCTATTTCTTCTGACTGCTTTCAGAGTTCCTACAACGCTCTTCCCCTGTTACACTTTCTCCCACACTTCTTCATCCATAAGCCTACTCACATCTTTACTCAACACACTGCCCAAATACTTAAATGAGCTGACATTCTTCATAGCCGTTCAACCTCACTTCACACTCTATGGTTGCACCCCTTTCAATGACCATAATATTGCTCTTCCTAGCATTTACCTCCAGATTCCGTTTTTCACACACTGTTCCAAAATATTTACCTGACCCTGCAAACTCCCATTCACTATCGCTCATCAGAAACTGTGTTGTCAGCAACAGTAGTACCGGTCCTGTACTGTTGAGGCAACTTCCACTCGTTTCCTTCCCTTATCCAGCGGTACACAAACATCCGCTGCTCTTCCTTGTATTTCTTTCATGACTCCAGCAATATACTGTACTGGTATATATTGAACAACCATCGGGACATCACATACACCCTTGCTTTAACCCAACATTCAGATTAAAGAACTCGCTCTGTTAATTATCCACACATACTGACACCTTTGCACCCTCATACATGCTCTTAATTGCTTTCAGCAGCTTGCCATCTACTCCGTATATTTTCAGTACCGATACCGGTACTTTCCACATACCTTCTCTATCAATTCTGTCATAGGCCTTCTCCAACTCCATAAATGCAGCATACAACTTTTGTCGATATTTCTCCACAACACATTTCCGGGCAAAAATCTGAGCTACACATCCTCTTCCCTTCCTAAGATGACTACAGTATGCATACCGTTTCCCCAGCAATACTGACTGAAAATGCCCAAATATATTGCATGTCCTCTTCAGATTTATCTAAAATATGTAAAATTACACCAAATACCACTACAGTAGCACTGAAATCAATAAAACTCACTAACAGGATAAATAAATGGAAGAAATACTCCCAAAGATTCTATGTTAACCCTTTACCCAGCAATACTGACTGAAATGCCTAAATAGATTGCATGTGCTCTTCAGATTTTACATACATACGTACATAACATTTTAAGACTGGAGTGCTCCACACAGATGTGCAGTTTCAGTCTCCTTTTCCTAATGGCGGCATTCCAGGCAACCCTGTTAAGGGATGCTTTACTTGTCAAGTTTTTGGATTTGAGATCGGCACGTATAGTCCGATCCCAGGTCTTACTCGGTCCACCCCTTGGTGCAGCTCCCTCCACAATCGCAGACCTGCATCTTGCCACCCAATTTTGTTCATCCATTCTCTCCACATGTCCATACCATCCCAGTTTACTTGTACGCATCTCCTCGCTAATACTCTTTATACCTAAACGTCTCTTCAGCTCATCATTTGTTATTCTGTTGACATCCTTTATCTGAAATATGTAAAATTACACCAATTACCAACTACATTACCAACAAATTTAATAAAGTACACTAACAGGATAAAGAAAATGTAAGAAATAGCCCTAAAGATGAATTTATCTATCTATCTATTGACGGACGCCTTGATCCCCGAAGGATTGGGCCACGAACGAAACACCCCTATGCACCTCTGTCCCCAGTCAGTCGACGCCCCTCCTCCCATCCAGCACCGCTTTCACGCAAATACTTCTTAACTCCATCCTTCCACCTCTCTCTCGGTTTATTTCTCCCTCTGTCCTTCCACCTCACTCGTACACACTCTTAGGTCATTCTCTCGTTCGCTTCCCCATACGTTCCACATGGCCGAACCATCTCAAGGTGTTCTTTTTCGCACTTTCCAGTACATTCACACCACACCTCTCTCGTACTTCCTCATTCGTCTGTCTATCCCTCCATGTAACTCTGCACACACTTCTCAAGTAACTCATTTCCATCCCTTTCACTCTTGGTTTGAATCTCTCCAACAACGTCCATGCTTCGCTTCCGTAAGTCGGTGTCGGGATTACCACACTGTCATGCAATGACTTCTTCAGTTCCATGCTGACCACCCTATTTCATGTTACTGCTTTCAGCATTCCTACAACCCTCTTCCCCTGTTGCACCCTCTCCCACACTTCTTCATCCATACCCCCATCTTTACTCTGTACACTGCCAAGATACTTAAATGAGCTGACAATCGCCATAGCCTGACCGTTCAACTTCACCTCACACTCTGTGGCTTCACCCCTTTCGAAGACCATAACCTTGCTCTTCCCCGCATTTACCTTCAGATTCCATTTTTCGCACACTGTTCCAAATATATTTACCAGACCCTGCAACTCCCATTCATATCATCAGCAAACAGCAGTACACAAACATCCACTGCTCTTCCTTGTATTTCTTTTATGACTTCATCCATATACTGTATATATAGAACAACCATCTGGACATCACACACCCTTGCTTTACCAAACATTCAGATCAAAGAACTCCCTCTGTTCATTCTTCACACGTACTAATACCTTTGCACTCTCATACATACTCTTCACTGCTTTCAGCAACTTGCCATCTACTCCATATATTCTCAGTACAGTACTTTCCACATACCTTCTCTATCAACTCTGTCATTCCACTCGTTGCCTTCCCTTATTAGTGGTACACCAACATCCACTGCTCATCCTTGCATTTCTTTTATGACTCCATCCATATACAGTTCAGTATATATTGAACAACCACGGGGACATCACACCCCCTTTCTTTAACCCAAAATTCGGATCAAAGAACTCGCTCTGTTCATTCTCAACACATACTGACACCTTTGCACCCTCATACATGCTTTTCACTGCTTTCAGCAACTTGCTATCTGCTCCGTATATTCCAAGTACTTTCTACATACCGGTACCTTCTCTATCAACTCTGTCATAGGCCTTCTCCAAGTCCATGAAGGCAGCATACAACTTTTGTCCCTTCTCAAGATATTTCTCCACAACATATTTCAGGGCAAAGATCTGAGCTACACATCCTATTCCCTTTCTATGAGAATACTGTATGTTAACCGTTTCCCCAGCAATACTAACTGAAAATGCCCAAATATATTGCATGTGCTCTTCTGATTTATCTAAAATATGTAAAATTATACCAAATACTAACTACATTAGCACAAAACTCAATCAATCACAGAAACAGGATAAAAACATAGAATAAATACCCCAAAAGATGAATACGTTAACCCTTTCCCCAGCAATACTTACTGAACATGCACAAATAAATTGCATGTGCTCTCCAGATTTAGCTGAAATATGTGAAATTACACCAAATACTAACTACATTAGCACAAAATCAATCAAACACTTTAACAGGATAAATAAAATGGAAGAAATAGCCCAAAAATGAATTTATCTATAGCCTACCGGTATATATTGCCGGACACCTTGATCCCCGAAGGGGTGACCATGAACGAAACGCCTGCGTATTTCAAGCTCGCTTGAGTTATCACTCGATCGTCTTTTAGAGCTTTTTGGCCCGGGGTAATTACCACACCATCGCGTCATAAGGAGTTTGAGGGGGTTAAATTGCTAGATACATAGAGGAAGAGGAATGCCAAGTAAAGCTAAACAAAAATATATAAGATATTTTTAACATCTATCTATCATCTATTGCCTGACGCCGTGATCCCCGAAGGGGTGGCCAAGAATGAACCGCCCCCATGCACCTCTGTCCCCAGTCAGTCGACGCCCCTCCCCCCAACCAGCACCGCTTTCGTTCATGTACTTCCTCACTCCATCCTTCCACCTCTCATTCGGTCTATCTCTCCCTCTCTGTCCCTCCACCTTGCTCTCATACACCCTCTTAGTCATTCTCTCGCTTTCCATATGTTCCATATGGCCGAACCATCTCAAGTTGTTCCTTTTCACACTTTCCAGCACATCTACCTCCACACCACACCTCCTTCTTACTTCCTCATTAGTCTGTCTATCCCTCCATGTAACTCTGCACGCACTTCTTAAGTAATTCATTTCCACTGCTCTCACTCTTGGTCTGAGTCTCTCAACCAACGTCCATGCTTCGCTTCCATAAGTCAGTGTCGGGATTACCACACTGTCATGCAAGGACTTCTTCACTTCCATACTGACCACCCTATTTCTTGTTACTGCTTTTAGCGTTCCTACAACCCTCTTCCCCTGTTGTACCCTCTCCCGCACTTCTTCATCCATAGTCCCATCTTTACTCAACACACTGCCCAGATACTTAAAAGAGTTGACGATCTCCATAGCCTGACCGTTCAGCTTCACCTCACACTCTGTGACTTCACCCCTTTCGAAGACCATAACCTTGCTCTTCCCCACATTTACCTTCAAATTCCGTTTTTCGCACACTGTTCCAAACTCATTTACCAGACCCTGCAACTCCCATTCATTATCACTCATCAGAACTGTATCATCCGCAAACAGCAGTATAGGTAGCTTCCACTCAATTCCCTCCCTTTTCAGCGATACACCAACATCCACTGCTCTTGATAGTATTTATTTTATGACTCCATCCATATATACAGTAAACAACCACAGGGACATCACACACCCCTGTTTCAAACCAACATTCAGGTCAAAGAACTCGCTCTGCTCACTCTCCACACATACTGCCGCCTTTACACCCTCATACATGCTCTTCACTGCTTTCAGCAACTTGCCCTCTACTCCGTATATTCTAAGTACTTTCCACAAACCTTCTCTATCCACTCTGTCATAGGCCTTCTCCAAGTCCATAAAGGCAATATACACCTTTTGTTTCTTCTCCAGATACTTCTCCACAACACAATTCAGGGTAAAAATCTGATCTACACATCCTCTTCCCTTCCTAAAAACCTCCCTGCTCATCGCCTATCCATTTCTCCGTTCTCACTCTCACTCTCTCAATCACTACCGGTACCCTACTGTATACCTTCCCTACTATGCTTAGAAGACATATTCCTCGGTGGTTACCACACACTCCTCTTTCCCCTTTGCCCTTATATAGGGGGACTATTATGCCAGTCTTCCAGTCATCGGGTGCACTCCCCTTCTCCCATGCTAGTTTGCACATTTTCCATACCCATTCTATCACTATCTCACCACCATACCTCAACATTTCCCCACACACTCCATCTGTTCCTGGTGCTTTCCCCAACTTCACTCTTTTCATGGCTTCTACACTTCTGACCTCCTGATCCGCACCTCCTCCTCCACTACTTCTCTTCTTCTCCCTCCCATACCATATCCAGCTATGTTTGCTGGCTCTTCATTCCTTACATTTAGCAACTCACTGAGTACTCCCTCCATCTTTCGACTCTCTCTTGCTTCTCGGCTAGCATTCTCCCATTCTTATCTTTCACACCCTTACTGTTTCCCTTGCTACCTTCCCTATCTTTCTTGACTTCTTCCCAGAACAGTTTCTTACTCTCCCTCCATTTTACACTCAGGTGCTCGTTTCTGTCTCTCGGAATCTTCATTCCCTCTTCTACCCAACCACTCTCTATATGCTTTCTTCTTTTCTTCCACAGCTATTCTTACCTCTTCTGTCCACCATGCTGTACCTTTCACTCCCCTCCCTCTTCTCCTCACTCCACACACCTCCTCACATGCTGCACAGATCTCATCCTTAAACACCTTGCTCATCTCCTCCACTTCCTCCATAACTTCCAGGTCGAACCCACCTAGTCGTCTTTCCACTGCTCTCCTGTACTCCTCCCTGACTTCCTCCTCCTGCAACCTCTCCACCCTCCTCACCATTCCACCCTCCTCTCGCCTCCCTCCAGCTCTCCTCACCCACTTCTTTTGTATCCTAACCTTAGCTACCACTACATAATGATCAGACAGACCCCCTCCAATACCCCTATACACCCTAGCATCCATCACAGATTTCTTCATTCGTTCATCCACACATACATAATCAATCAATGACTTTCGTTCCACCACTGTCTTATCCTTCATCGTCAACATCCGTTTCCACGTGTACCTGTGGATCATTCTGTGTCGGAAGAAGGTGTTGGCTATCCACAGCCTCCTCCCCACACATACGTCCACAAGTGCACTACCATTCCCATTCAACTCTGATGGTACCCCCCACCCTCCCACCACTCCCTCAACTTTCCTATCACCCACCTTACCATTCATATCCCCAATCAGAAATATTCTTTCGTTCTTGTCAAACTTCTCCAGGCACGCCTCCACATTCATCCAGAACTCCTCTTTCTTTCTTTCAAGTATATCCTCTGTCGGGGCATACACGCATACAATCAATACAATATTTTTAACATGAGGTTGCTTATAATAATTTGTACCTCTGCAGTTTCTCCATGGCTAACGAAAAAGGTCACATTCCTAAGAAGCCCCAACCAAAAAGGCCAAGCTTCTGTACAGAACAAATGCCACACCATTACCCTTATGGTGACCCTATCAAATAATCAAAACAAGCACACTTCTTAACCCAATTCCCGCGGGGCCTCTCATATGACGGAGAGATTTTCCGGCTATTTTGTAGCCTGTGAGCCAGGCCAGCTTTTGCAAGCAGCACGGATGGACGTCAGCCGGAGCACAGGCCTCCGCCACGACACTGAGGTTTGTGTGAGTGAGAGTTCACTTATGTGCAGCGTCACACATAGCGAAAACAGAAAATAATTGGTAATTATTAGCGATTTCGCCTAGGCCTATCGGATTTGGTAATTTTTAGCAATTTTGCCCTTCGTTTGCAAGATCCTTACAAGAAAACCAGACGTCGTACAGGGATGATTCAGGAGTAATTTGAAAGCTATTACCGTACTTTCACGAATACATAATTGTATTACGCTCTGGCTTTTGATTATGCATGAAAATGAGCAGGGAATGAAGGCAATTTCGGGCAATTATGCCTACTCGTACAGGAGTCCTTGGAGCGGCTTCGGTCGCGCCGGGAATTTCCACACCTCACACCACACACACACATCACACAGTTTTTCCTACACCGAGAAATGACTCTCCGGCTGTCATTTCTCGAAGACTTCTTCTAGCTGGAGACATTGAGAGCAACCCAGGACCCACCTACACATACATATGTCCAACTTGCTCAAAACCCATCGCTTCGAGTCGCCACACTAATGTTTCAGTTCTCTGCAATTCATGCAGGAACTGGACCCACTTCACCTGCACAACACTTGCCTCCAAGAAACACTACACGAACACCTGGACATGTTCCTCATGCCCCTCCCTCCCAGTCAAATCCCTCGCCTAAAACCCGTCCACCTCTCCTCCCCAACCCACCTAACCTTCCCATATCATCCACTCCCCCCCCCTAAAACCTGTCCACCTCTCCTCCCTAACCCAACTAACCTTCCCATACCATCCACATCCTCAACTCAACATACCACACCCCATCCTAATCCATTCCAACCCCCATCTGCTCCCCAATCCCCCCCCCCCCCCCCCCCCTCCCCACCCCCCCCCCCCCCCCCCCCCCCCCCCCCCCCCCCTCCCTCACCCCCACCCCATCCTCGTGCAGCAGCACCCAACATACATCGTGCACATAACATTAACATTCTCCAATTGAACATAGATGGCATCAACACAAAGAAACTCTCACACTTCATCAAACAACACAACATACACATTGCCATCTTACAAGAAACAAAACTCCGCACAACACAAAAAACACCCACATTTCATGATTTCACCACCATCAGACAAGACCGGGCTGTCGGCGGAGGCGGTGGACTCATCACCCTGGTACACAAAGAAATATCATACATAGTTACCAGTGTACAAACCAAATCCCTCCTCCCCCAAATGATAACACAACAGAAATACAATCAATTAAAATACGCACTGGCAACAACTCCAACATAACCATCATAAACACATACATCCCCTACAGTACCAAATGAATAAGACCACACTTACAACACATCACAAACACCCCACACATCCTGGGTGGTGACTTCAACGCCAAGACGTCAGCCTGGTTTGTCGACAACCCCGTCACAGACAGAGGGCTGGTACTACAAAACCAAACTGTTAACCTCATCATCCTTAACGACATCCATCAACATATCCATATTCCTCACCAAGCCCTCTATAACCCATCATCTTCAGACATCACCTTTTGCTCCCCAGAACTCGCCCCCACAACATCCTGGAGGGTAGTCAGAACCTTAGGCTCTGACCACCTCCCGACCATTATCACCACCAAAACCAGACTCACCCCAGCTAACCACAAACACACATACACCAATTATAAAAGACCTAACTGGGAAGCATTCACAAATGAGACAGAACAACACTTCACAACTCTAAACAGTACACCCATCACTAACATCAACAATGCTGTACACATACTCAATAAAACTATCCAAAACACTGACAAGAAACACATTCCAAGAGGTAACAGAAAAAGACACAACCCCAACTTCACACCAGAAATTCAAAACCTCATCAGACAACGCAACATACTGAAACACTCCCCAGCACCCCACACACAAGACATCACACAACAAATCCAAGCACTCAACACCCAAACTAACAACAAAATACAAGAACAACAAAAACTAAATTGGAATAACTTCCTACAAACACTTGATCACAAAACAAACCCCAAAAAACTCTACAAAACACTAAACAGCATCACACTTTCCAACAGCAACACAACACAATCACATGCTGCAATCACAACAACAGACTCTACTCCTTCATGTAAACAACAAGCAAACACTCTCATCATCACTTCTCACATGTCAGTCACCTAAAACCTCACAAAGGACGACCGACGTGTCATCCGACGTAAGAGACAATTCCCCACAGACCCTGACTATAAACCCTTCACCAATCACCAGACAAAGCATATCATCAACAATCTCAAGCACTCACCCGCTTGTGGCCTAGACAACATAAGCAACATACACCTCAGACACCTGGGACCACAAGGCATACAAGCATTCACTAACATATCAAACTACAGTTATTCACACAACACAATACCAGACATTTGGAAGCATGGTCTCATCACCACATTCCCCAAACCCAACAAAGACCCCACGCTACCCTCCTCGCACCGCCCCATCACACTCCTTTGCTCCCCCTCCAAAGTCATGGAACGCCTAGTGTTACAACTAATTACACCCGACCTACCCCTAGCTCCAACACAACATGGCTTTAGGCCACTGCACTCCACAAACACTCTTCTCACAGACCTTACACAAAGAGCTTTGATGGCATCAACTCAGCTAGACCACCACACAGATCACTATTAGCCACACTCGACATTAGTAAAGCCTTCGATGCCATCCCCCGCCACAACCTAACAAACAAAATCTACAACACAAACATGCACAACACTAAAAGGTGGCTGGCCAACTTCCTAGCAGGCAGATGTGCACACGTATCTTTTGCCGGTCAGTCATCTAAAATCAGAAACTTTCCAAACGGAGTCCCACAAGGATCCGTCCTATCGCCCGCACTCTTCAATCTGTACATGCACGATATAACTACACCCAATACGCCCCAAATAAACTTAGCCTCCTATGCAGATGACATAACACTCACATGCACACACTATGACCCAAAAAGAGCAACAGATCTCCTTCAACCCTATCTCAACACACTACATGGCTGGTGCACTACAAACAGACTTAATCTACCCCCAGCCAAATCCACCGCAACCCTGCTCACAAGCTGGACAGGAGAACACAAATACATCCCTCAACTCACCATAACAACACACCCCTAACACATACACACACACAAAAATCCTAGGAGTAACATATGATACTCATATGACATTCAAACAGCACACCACAAACATTAAAAAGAAATGACACCCAGAATTAACGCCCTCAGGTCACTTGCTCACACAAAATTTGGACACAACAAAGAAACTACCACCACAGTATATAAACAATACATAAGATCAGTGATCATGAGAGGCACTCAATTCCTGGCAGTAGCCTCCACGAACCAAGACCACCCACTAAACCTACATGGCAACACACCCACAGACACCAAGAAATATCAAAACAACAACCCAGCACACGGTATCACACACAATTACTGTCCTCTCTCCCACCCCGAACCACCTTCCAGAAGCACATCCATACTCATATCTCTCGCCGATCCATCCACTCACTCACAGACAACACGCAGCTGCAAGCACGACCTCCCGAAATCCATCCTTCCGAATCCTCCCTTCCTCGCGAGGACAGAGTCCACCTGGCCAGGCTGAGATGCGGACACCATCCAGCTCTCCTGAGCTATCAGAAGAGACTGGATGACTCCGCTGTCAATGCCTGCCCGGGATGTAACACCGCACCCCATACCATTAAACACATAATAGAAGACTGCATTTCACACAACCACTTACGCCAACAACACAATCTACACTCAATGAGAGCTCTGTGGGAAAGCCCGATCGTGGCCATGGCCTTCCTCAGGGACTCGGGGCTGTTCGGCCAGGCAGCTTAGGGAACAACAACAACAACAACAACTCGTACAGGATTAACACCTTACGAGCGGCCTATGCGGTTTATTTATGTGTACCGCCCAGCGGGGTGTTTTTAGCCAAAATAGGGCTGTTTACGTGATCATTTTCATGCCTAAATAAGACCCAGAACGTAAAACAAGTACCTATCCCCGAAAGGGCATAAACAGAGCTTTCGAATGACACCATAACGATCCTTGTATGATGGATAGTTTTCTTGCAATAACCGTGCAACGCGAGTGCAAAAAGCAGGTAATTCGGTACTTTCGGTACATAATTGAGTATGTAGCGAGTGAGAGAGGGAGGAGGGAGCTGAGATTTGTGTCAGTAGGTTCGCCGCGGTGGTCTGGAGCAGTCATACGCTCGCTAGTCTCCTGCCACCACTTGTCTCTCTCTCTCAGCCACATTACGTGCTGAAATTGCCACTCGAGTTATGTCGAGCGCCGCCACATAGTCCAGCTTTATTTAACTCGACTTATGTTGCTCGCCGCTAATTAAGGGTTAATAGCTTTAACCAAATGGTCACACTCCTTAATGGTCTAAGTGGCCATAGCCAAAATGGCTACACTATATTCCTTCTGTACTTTCTCCATGCCCGATGAGAACATGATATTTTGATATATGAGGCGCTCATTCGCGGAACGTGATAACCGCCACCTCTGGCAAAACCCGTTATATTATCGCATTATATTGCCACATCCTTCTCGAATCTGGAGCCGTGGTAGGGAGCTATATTTGAGAATGTCAACATGGTTGAAAATCGCATAAAGTACGACGCACTTTCGTCCGTGTTGACAGGGCGTTTGCCTAGCCCTAGTTTCTGCATCGCATAGGGTGATACGCGCCACCCAGGCAGCGTGTGTTCAGCCAGCCAATGACAGCCCGGCTATGGTACCGCGTGGGCGCCAGCTCAGCCACTCACGGCGCGCGTTGCTCTCTGTTCTCCCGCCACAATACAGTCTAGCTCAGCTCTCACGCCGTACGGATCATTTACCTTGCACCTGGTGTTGTTTTTGTGCCGTTTTGACCGTGTTGCAGTGCTTCCCTGAACAATGAGTGATAGTGAGAGTGAGAGTGATAGTGGGAGCCACCCCCACCTATAAAAAAGAGGTGTAAACCCGGACAATTGGTCTGAAATAATCGCCAGGAACAAGAGAAATTCTGGGAAGGAATATGTCAGCCGCCAAACAGGAAATACAGTGAATGCTAGAGTTATTGGACCGCCTTGCAATGATGGATGCTACGATAAAATTGCTGAACCTATCCGCCAAGCAATCCACAATAACTTCTGGCAAACTGGAGATTGGTTAGTCCAGAATACCTTCATTCAGAAACACGTTCTGTCAGTGCCAGTGAAACGACGAAGAAAGCCTGCCGACATCAACAACCCTGGTCCCCATCGGTCATGCACCCGCAAATTTACTCTCTCCTACCAGTCTACAACTTATAATGTTTGCAAGACAGCCTTCATCAACATTTTAGCCATAGGTAGGACAAGATTAGAGAATGCCCTGACCCACGTGAGTGACACTGGTACACCGAAGAGAGACGGCCGCGGGCAACACAAGAACCGTGTCACCATTGCAGGTCCTGATGCAAAGCGTGTGCACAAACACATTGCATCATTCCCCAGCGTTACCAGCCATTATAGCAGAGCCAAATCGCCCAATTTGCGGTACCTAGAGACATCGTTGAGTTTAAGCCGGATGTACCACCTGTATTCTACCTGGATGGCTGAGAATTATCCTAACAACAGCGTAGTCAAGGAAAGCTATTACCGGAAAGTTTTCAAAAGTAAAGAACTCTCCTTCTCACCACCAAATACTGATACTTGCTCGACCTGTGACCTAGCTAAGACCACTTTGAAACATGCCAGTAATGACGCAGAGAAGGCAATCTTGCAGGGTGAACTTGATGAACACCTGGCGGTGGCACGGCAGGCACAAACACTTATGAAGACTCTGGGGCAGGACAGGGACGATGATACTCGTGTCATAGCCTTGGACCTCCAACAGACACAGCCAATACCTCGTCTCACCACTAATGCTGCCTACTATAAGAAGAAAGTCTGGCTGTACAATTTATGCATTTCCAACCTCAAGACCGGTGAAAACCAGTTCTTCGTGTGGGATGAGGTGACAGGTGGGCGTGGCTCGGTCGAGGTGGGTTCGTGCATCAAAAAGTGGATCGAGAATGAAGTACTGCTTCATGGTGATTTTGGCAAGCTTATACTATTCAGTGACAATTGTGTTGGACAGAATAAGAACATTAATATCATGCTCTGCCATCTTTACGAACTGCACAGTCGCCGTCTTCAGGAAGTGGTCCATTATTTCCTCATCCCAGGACATAGTTACATGGCGTGTGACAGGGCTTTTGGGAACATAGAAAAGCGCTTCAGGGTTGAGGGGAACATCTATGATTTTGAACACTATATCAAGGTGATTGAGCGTGCGGTCCACGCAGGTAACAAGGTCATTCCCATGGTGAGAGAGGACTTTCTAAACTTAGACCTGTTGCAAAGTGTCATAACTCACCGTACACCCGCCAAGCCACTCCTATTCTCTGAATGTCGCCGATTCTGCTTTACTCTGCAATATAGGGATGGGTATCAGCTGTCTCGAGGCTACGAGGGGCCTCTGCATTGTCTCAGGCTTATGCCAGGTAAAGCCAAGTATGCTCCATCGGCCTTTAATCTGTCACGAGTGCCACTCACCCCCAAGTACCCAGCTGCCATCAAACTTCAAGCTGACAAACTCCAAGCCGTCCACGACCTGCTATCCTACATTCCGCCAATCCACTCGGAGTATTACCAGGAACTTTTTCGTATGCAGAGGGACCTCAGTAGAGCAGCTAGACCAGCATTGGACAACAACTCTGACTCCTCTGATATTGATGACAACCTGCAAGAGTATGTAGATGATAGTGACAGTGATAGCGACACTGCCTGACTACTCGGTGAGTATGAATATAAAAATGTAACAATAGAATAGAGTAATAATGCATTTTAGTAAGGTAAAATTGTTAAACAATAGCAATCTTTACACAAGAACATTATAGTAACTAGCCATCAAATTCCTTCCTTAGATTAACATTTTGTAAAATCATGTCCTTCCCAAGCTGAATAAAACATCCCAAATTAATTAATTAACAGTAATACTAGCTTACTTTCTATAATAATAAATCAATAACATTTAAGTAGCAAAATGATTACTCTATTCTTGTGTTTTACTTATTCATTATTATTCACCATGTCTTCCTCCATTTTCTAATCTTTATAATCGCTTATTAATTTTATAAAATTATGTTTCTATTATCTTACCCTACTCTTCCATGTCTTATTATTATTCACTGATAATATTATTTATGTTTTATTGTTATACATTTGCTTTTTCTCAACGTTTCTACCAGTATTGAATTGATATGGGGTTATAAAATCATGGGATTATTTCAATCACACTCACGTTACTTATTAATTACAAGCAAGTTATTTTTGTTTTTTTGTGGTGCATGGCTAGATACTATTTTCCGAACATTTTGATAACACTGTCACCTCTCTCCTTAATCGGGTCTGATAGTTACAGCTTTTTATAAGTCGGCAAACTTCAGACTCGATTTACTCCTTTTTTTATTTTGGGCAACTATCATGTTCTGCGATAAATTACAAGCAATTTATTTTTATTTTTTTGTGGTACGTGGCTAGATACTATTTTCCGAACATTTTGATAACACTGTCACCTCTCTCCTTAATCGGGTCTGATAGTTACAGCTTTTTATAAGTCGGCAAATTTCAGACGCGATTTACTCCGTTTTTTATTTTGGGCAACTATCATGTTCTGCGATAAATTACAAGCAATTTATTTTTTATTTTTTTGTGGTACGTGGCTAGATACTATTTTCCGAACATTTTGATAACACTGTCACCTCTCTCCTTAATCGGGTCTGATAGTTACAGCTTTTTATAAGTCGGCAACTTCAGACGCGATTTACTCCGTTTTTTATTTTGGGCGGTCAACACGTTCCGCGAATGAGCGCCTCATATGTGGCACAGCCCTTGTATCCAAAACAATACCCTGCGTGCAATCCCGCTCGAACCCCGCACAACGTTGCTTGCAACTTTAATTATTATTATTATTATTAAAATCATAAAGTTCAGACAGGCCGAAGCCCGCAGGGCTAAGCAGCTCCAAACCACACCTGCCTATCGCTTCTAACTACTGACCCTTCCCCCACCTCGCGTATCCACTACCCCTCGTGTCCTACACCTCTTACCCGCCAGACTCTACCTACATGATGATGAACATGAATACACCTTAATTTAATACACCCATGCCCTGTCCCTAAGTTAAGATATCAATATCAACATACCCTAAAATACCTTGTCTTGCCAGACTAAGTTTCTGAAGACAAACCGCCCCCATAAATCTATGGTATGTTCTTCCATCCGAGAAGTAATATGTTAACCCCCATGTCATAATTGATAAGAAACTATGATACCCATGGGTACACCATTGTATATATAACCATTATTCCTGTAAGACCTAGACAGAGATAATGACTGAAGATGTTAGCAACCATGCAGTAACTCTAATTCTTACCCCAACCAGGTTGTATAGATAACCCTCTTTTACCATTGTCTCGACGCATATCTACCACGAAACAATAACGAAGCTACCCCTACGAACTGCCGCTTTCTTTGGTATATATTTCATATGAAAACGCCGTTCCCAGGGACAACTAAGATCAGCAAGAAATCCGTGTCAACTAATAGTGTCCCTAACCCATCGTATTGACGAGTAATAATACCCTCGGTTTTTCTCACTTTTTATCCACAGTCATCGCAATCCACAACACACCTACAGCATAACCTCATCTTCCCCACAGTCCACATGATTTGTCTATACTTTCCAGACTCATATACCACCACCTATTGCTCATCCCCCGGTAGAGGTTGATTAACCTACCTTCCCTGTCGTTAACAACGCCCTTAGTCTAAGATACCAAAACTGTAGCCTAATGCACCCCTATCGCCCAGAGACCTTAGGGTCAAACTTCTACGTAGACCCCCTTAACCCGCTCCCTCTAGTTAATCCCAACACGATTCCTCGACTCCCTCCGGGACCTAGCCTCTCCCCTACCCCCTACCCCCTGAATATCCTTAACTTTTCCGTTACTAACATTCTCAAACCTTTGTATATATACTCCTATCAAGACTAATACCTTCCCCCCAGTTGAAGGAACACCATTAGCAACTTTTACTAAACCCTTTGCATGCCATCTATTCCGTAAACAAACCCATTCACAACTCTGTACCAAATGAATCGTCAGTGCCGAGGCTAGCCAGCCTCTGCCAGTGACTAACCTCTATTGCCAATGACCCCTCCAGATAAATGTGGAGAAGAGTTAGCAACCCAGTCTACACCACATCCAACAAACCATGCAATTAACAACCCACACCAATTAAACCAGCTGATCAAGGCCACCTTCGGTTTTGGTATGCGACCACCCACATCTGTCTCATTGGCCCCAATTCGGTATCATTCACATCAATGATATCCTATCTACCAATAAATAATCCAATACATGCCTACAGCAGATGACTCAAACAATCCACAAGGCTTAACATTTACCACGTCTGGCACCAAAACCGATCTGATAAATCTGATAAAGTGGACTATCTTTGCTCCAGTATAAATTTCATATATAACCATTCAATTAGGAAGTGCCTAATGCGTATCAGTGTTTATTAATAAACAGGCGATATTAACTATACCGTAGTAACCCATATATCCAGATATTATTACATAGAAGTGAAACCCTCGTGATATCTGATGTTTGCCCACTGATTAGCGTTCTATGTGTTTCTGATCACAAGAATATAAAAACTAGATCAGTACCCCCATGAGCGTTACTAGAATTCCCGGGCTCTAAAAACCGCGTGGAATCTAGTCTGATGAACTACTACTTGTGCACCAGAGCTAACAAGTGAGAAATCTAACCGTGAATCTTATGAATCTAATAAGGAACATTTATGGTCTCCAGTATATTAAAAGTGTGGAGTAAAGCCAGTGATCAGAAGAGTAATATCTGAATGTCTGGAAGTGGGAGACGCGGACCCATCCAGATCCACGTAATGCTAGTGTTGTTACAAATTCTTTCATTTGTCTGGTACGACGATTCATATCTTTGTTGTCTTTTAGTTCATATTAATTATCATCAGGCAAACTTGTAGAAGTGTGTAAATCAATATAAGAGTATTGTGTGTCTGGTTACCGTGTGCTTATTTTGTGTTCTCTATTCCTCATACCTTGGTATTGTGCCTGCCGGGCCTTTTATACCCACGGCAGTGGAGAAGCTCACATTAACCAAGTTAATCCTGTAGAAAAACAGGGCATAACACATATTATAACGATCATTAAGTAATCTAGCAACTGGTCATCATCGTGATGAAGTCCGAACAAAACTGAAAACATTTATTCGGGATCAATTGCACCTACCGTATATTCTCTATTTTGGTTAAGTAACTCCAACACTCCAAACACTCACATATGCAATTAACGTAAAGTAGGCATGCGCTCACTGGGATTCGACTCCAGGGTCACCTCATACAGAGTTCAAACAATCGAACCAATAGGATATCTGCGCTTTGTGATTTTGCTTCGGTGTAAGAAAGTGAGCGTCCTCTCTCTTTTCATGTATAATAACTTAATACATTACTGGTGGGAGAGACTCGTCACTTGTGGGCCGTGGCATCTGTGGGTTTCTGTTATGCTTCACTGTCGGACACCAGTCCTACTTTTCGCTGGGGGTGGGAGGCTAGGGAGATCCGTCCTCTGTTAAAATTCACCTACTAGCCGAGACAGAGAAAAGGGCGCGGGAGAAATGCGAATAGTGGTCCTGGACATGATGTGCTTAGATATTATGAAACATAATTCTCAAGACCAAAGTCAAGCACAGAAATTTAAGCAAATGTACTAACGATTACTGCTACTAGAAATTACTTGTACAGAAATTGTGTAAACGGAGTATTATTTATGCCTTCCAAAACTTATCCTTTAAAGTAAGGCTATGCCAATTGGAATATCCATTAATGTGTGTGTGGGGTGTATCAGGAAGTAATTG